>JAJHUR010083503.1:0-12662 GCA_027495735.1 Lutjanus campechanus | reverse complement strand
TTCCTGGGCCGTTATGATATGCGGCCATGTTGTACGGTGACTGGAAATGACGGATGATCTCTCTGAATGAGTAATACAATCAGAGCCATGGGGCATTGGAGTGGGGAGAGAGAGAGAGAGGAATAGATCAGCCGGAGATATGGGACTGAATCTGGGTATCTTAATTTAGTGGGCCATAATTAAAAATCTGTTTGCCAGTTTTCTCTCTCCCTGCTCCGCAGTCCCGCCTCCCCTTGACAATTAAAGATTTAATCACCATCTGCAAAAAGGGGCTGGGAAAGTATGTCTGACCCAAAACTCAAAATGCAAGATGATGCTGTTGAGGGACAGCATTCGGAGAACTTGGACACTGTTTATTTGCCATCCATTCTCATCCAACTATGAAATTTGTTTACTGACATAATTACTGATATAATGAGCCACTGGAAGCATACACTGCTGACAGTGTTTGCCTTTTGTATTTCAGTTTGGTTACCTGCCAGAATATAAGACCTGAGATTTAAGTCAACTTTCCTGAAAAATACAAGCAGACATATTAGAAATAGAAATAACACCTAAAACTGGGGTCATTAAAGGAATAGTTTGGATTATTTGATGTGGGGTTATATGAGGTACTTATTCATTGTGTATTAATTGGCTGTTGGCACACCCTCAGGAATGGCAAAGAGGAGCACCAGCATGGAAGCTAAGCAATGTAACGCTGTGGACAGGGTCAGCAACAAAAGGTATTTCATTTCAACTTTATTTTCAACAGCTTTACTTTGCCATTATCACTGTCGGGCAAGTTACTGAGGAAGTGTGATAAGTTACTTTTTACTTATTAACCTTTTAAAAAGAAATAATATTACTCTACTTATTACTTGATATCAAAAGTAATTAGTTATGTTACTTGCTAAATTACTATATTACTTTTTTGTACCTTGTTTGCAGCCTTATTGCGCAAAGTTGAACTGCTGATCCAGTGAACTGCTGACAGCCGGAAAGCTTTTGTTGTTAGCTGTCCAGATGTCAGCTGTGGTGGTAATAAAAGTCTACCTCTTAGTGATGCACGGACTGCAGTTACAACTGTGGACACTGCGGTTTATCAAAATTAACATTCTGATTAATAGCAGATGGTCGAGGGTGGGAAAGAGGCATCTCTCCAGAGAGAGAGAGAGAGAGAGAGAGAGAGAGAGAGAGAGAGAGAGAGAGTTGCTGTGTGCGCCTTTGTGCACAATTCACAGCAGCATAACTTCATTGGTTATTTAATTCTATGTCCTCTGGCGATTTTCATCTGTGCTGTCAAGTGTATAAAAATAGTTTTTAGTTTTGCTGCTTGAATGCCCTATATATTTGCTGCAGTAACATTACTCCACGCATGAAAACTAAACTCAAAGCAACATCTATAATCATTAGTAAAATGATACATCAATAAAACCCATGATAAAATGCTCAACATTATTTAGGCAATATAGTTTACGGAGACAGGTAGAGTTGTGGTTGCTGATCTCTAAATTGGAGAAAATTATATATATACAGTATATATACATATACATATATATTTGGTGGGTGGCAGGTGGATGATTTATGCAGACACGCAGACTTTGATGAACTCAGAGCCCATCATCCGTACATCACTACTAGCTAAAAACAAATCACGTAACACAGTAATGCAGTATTAATTGGATTAGTAACTGTAATATAATAACTGTTAAGTAATAATATTACAGTATCAAGTTATGTTATTTTATGAGTAATGCGTTAGTGCCCAACGCTGGCCATCAGACACCCTTCTCTGATGAGAAACGGCTGTTTGCTCTTTCCAAACCTTCCTAACTCAATAAATAAAATCAGTCATTTTACATTCAAGAACATGGACGTTGCTGGCTTACCACTGTTACTTTTGTTTGTGTTATTGTGTGACTTCAGTGTTAAAAGGATAGTTTGGATTCACCGGAGTCACACAATAACACAAACAAACTAGTATGAGACCAGCAACTGACGTGTTCTGCAGGGTAAAATGACTGACTTTGCCTGTGGAGTTTGGTTGGTTTAGAGTAAACCCTGTTTGGCTTGTATAACGGCAGTTTAATAAAATACCTTTTGTTGCTGACCCTGTCCGCAGCAGTACATCGCATAGCTGCTCTCTGCTTCTCCAAACTGGAGGCGTGTTGAGCAGCATCTAATGCAGCTAATCCACTATTGATAAGTAGCTCATACAACCCCACATCAAATAATCTGAACTATCCCTTTAACATGTGCATTCAGTGATGGCTCTCTGTTGTAAAAGCCAGACATCATTCTAAATTTAAATTCTGCAGTAGCACATTTTGTCTGTCCAACAGACCAATCTGTACACAAGCTCAAACAACTAGAATATCAAATGTGCTTCTGTAGTGTGCACTGGGAACACTGTGTTCCACATCCAGCTCCAAGTAGTTGTTTTTTTCTTTCAGATGCATCTAGAGACCGACTACAAACCTTGAAACATAATGTCGCACAAACACAGCGTTTCCCGTCTTAAGTTTTCAACTCCCAGTGTATTCATGCAGACAATTATCATTTCTTTGCACAGTAGCCTCCCTAAAACAAAAAGAGAGAGCTTTTTATTTATAGAGTGGAGGCAGTTCTGTTAGTCAGACTCTTGATTTCTCATGTACTTGTTTCAATATGATCAGCCTCCTGGAGTGTGTATTTGCTGGTGTTATTGAATCTTTCTTTCTGATCTTTTATACCAATTACTTTTAAGAGGAAGCTGTTCTTCTGGATAAACACATTCAAGAACACAGGAAATCATTTCGGTTGGTACATCGAAATCTAATGGTATTCTTAATGATCCTTTGGCACTCGTTGCTTGTGTATGAATGCTTAGGAGCCCTTTAGAGGATTTCAAAGTGAAGATATTGCAGAGTGAAGTGCTTTACAGTCAAAGATATGTTATTCATGCTTCAAGGAGGCAGCAGTGTGATTTAAGTAAGAACAATTCAGGGAGTTTGGGACCTATATTTTTCTTCTGCCGGGCTTGACAAGGATAACTTTCTTGGTTTAGTAGAAAAAGTCCAGTCTTAAGTTTGGCGTGATCGAATTGATTCTTATATCCACCTTAATAAAAAGAGGATCAATTCAGAAACAGGTTGTATTTCCAAAGACAGCCACTGGAATTTCCTATTGATCTGGGGTTTAGCACTTTTTGTTTCACCTGTGGTTTCTCTCTCTTTTGCATGTCTCTCTGTTTTTCTCAGTGTTTCAGCTGTGGACTGATTTTTCAGCTGCACATATTGCACAGTTGGGTTGGTCCATTACTATGCTCCAGACTGAAATATCTCAACAACTGTTCAACAGATTGCCATAAGGTTGGGTGCAGGTATTCACACTCCCCTGAGGAGGAATTATAAAAACTTTGGGAATTTTGTAACAGCTTAACATTTAGCTGAAAGATAAGTTAAAATTATTTGATGTGCCGTACGTATCCATAGTCAGTGTATCAGCTACAGTAGAAGCCAGCTGACAAGCCACCAGCTCGGAGAAACAGGCAGGAGCACCAGCACAGAAGCTGAGCAACATACTGCTGTGAACAGCAAAATGTATTTTAGCCACTCTAAAAAAATTTAGTATCAGTTTAAATGTATACTATATTGATTAATTGATTAATTTTCTTTAATTTCCGTGTCATGCACACAAAGTACCCAACCCTCATGGGTTTACAAAAATACAGTTGTATAGTTCAAATAATTTCCTTTCAGTACAAAATTACAGTCTGTTTTACAGCTTGTTCTTAAACAGAGTATTTTGTCTTTGCTGTTAACCTTGACAAATAAAATCTGTTACAAAAAAGATTCCCTCATAAAGCATAACGCAAGTCATAGACATACTCATCCGGCCAAAAGAAATCAACATAAATAGAGGACATTTTAGAAAAGAAAGTCCTTATAGGCAGAAGAACAAAACAAAAAAAATAACCTCATTCTCAATCAAACAGGAGTTCACACAACAAACGAAATCAGTCCTCCTGTGCCTCTTCATTTTAACTGCTTTAACTTGCCTTAAGACAGCCGCCATCATATAAGCCAAATGTCACTCCCTGTTCTCAACCATTCAATTGACGAAATCAATCATTTTACCTTGTAGAACACAGAAATTGGTTTTCTACTGCTACCTGAATTGTTTAGTTTGTTTGTGTTATTGTGTGACTTCAGCATTTTAAAAGGTTAGATTGGATCCACCAAAGTCACACAATTTAGCAAGAAATCAGCCACTCCGGTGTCCTGTGCAGTAAAATGGATGATTTTGCCAGTGGTTGTTTTGGTTGAATTTCCCCTCAGAAAAGGTAGTGTTATAAGCAAGGTAAAGTGGTGAACATATTCTAAATATGGTGTACACTTAATTTAATATCATTATTTTTACATAGGGCTTTTTTAAAGTGGCTAAAACAACTTTTGTTGTTGACTCTGGCTATAGCAGAATGTAGCTTGGCTCCTGTGCTGGTACTACTCTGTGCTTCTCCTATGTAGCCAAAGTGGTGCTACTTTGACCTTCCACTTTACAGAGGTCCATGACAAATATGCCAGAGTGAAACTGAGACACGTAGTGTAGTGAAGGAACATTGGACAAATCTGTCCTCAATAATCAGTTCAGACACTCTGCTCTTATACACAACTAGATTTTACAGGAAAAATTTGACTCCTTTAAAAAATTAGATCAGAGGGGCCTCATAATACTGAGGAGATGCCAACTGCTGTGAACTGCTTGTTCTAGCAAGTCACAGCAGGTGGCCTGAGTTACTGACCCACTTGAAATAATCTAATAATCTAATGATCGAACTATCCCTTTAAGTACAGCCTCAAAGAGTGGCATGGTAGCATCGTTGTAGACTCTTTCTACACAAATGAATCTGAACCTATTTTTTGAGCCTACCAACTTGCTGTGGGTCTTTATCTGCCAGTATAATGAGGCGTTCCACATCTGCTGCAATGTAAAACATCTTTTTTCACACAGAACAAGGTCATGTATGATTATACATCAGTGCAGTGCCAGAAGGGCATCGGCAGTGTTTGAATGCATTGGATATGATCCTCTTCATAAATACAGACACTAATTAAGACACCGACTTGGCTCAGTGTGACATGTATGAAAATAAGTCATTCTTTATTAGGCTGGTGGATCAGAAACCAAGATAATAATAAAGGAAGTAACAGAGAAAGTGTGTTTGCTATTAAGACAATTGAAGAAATCAATAGATACATTCAATATTTGCTCAGACCTCCTATTTTTGTGCTCTAAGTCGAGGACAAACTAAATCCCCCTGTACAAGATGACTTTATCTCAGACTTACCACAGTCTGTAATTAAGTCACAAAGTAGAACTGTCTGGAGTTATCTATGGGGAGAAGGTGGGCAGGGAAACTTTGAGACTGTGACATATCATGAATTACAACTCAGTCTATTTCCTTGCCAAAGCTTATCGGGTTCGGAGACCTGCTCTAAAGGGGAGCTTTAGTTTCTTGTATCAGGCCAGTGCTTAATGGAATTGATGGCTCTGTATCAACTTTGGCCCAATAGAGGGGGGGTGGATTGGAGCTGGTTGGACTCAGAGGAGCTGTGCCAAAAAAACAGAAAGTCTCCTCAGCCACTTTGACTGAAGGTTGCTGATATCAGTTTTGGAGTTAAGTAGCTAAATTATGACTGGTTTATGACTGCTGGGCATATCATTCCACTGGAACATTGCCGTTTTGTTGGAAACAACAAAAACAATCACACAAAAACAATCACCATCCACTTGAGCATTTTTGTACTATTTCAGAAATAATCAGGCATGAGCCTCCCAATGTAAACTAGTCAGCAAAGCCTATAATTTGTTATCCATGGACTATGTCCTGTGTTTTCTCCCAGAAAAGCATGATGTTTATTCACTAAATTATGGTATCATTTAGAGTAAAATAGGTGATATAGCAGGGCATGTTTTAGGGTGGGGCTGTGTGATTGACAGTTCATTCTCAGTGAGTGTGTCCAGTGCAAAGCACACGAACCACAGATCAAACTGTGAAACTAGACAGTACTGATCAAATATGGATCAAGATTGTGTTACTGCATTGCCTATTTCTCACTTAAAATGTGTTCAGAAACATATTTTGTTTTACTGCCTGTAATATGAGAAATGTTGTGACCAGGCAGGGTGCCATTTTTTCCTGCCAAGCAAATGAACCAAAACCAAGTCGCTTCACCCACTAGTTTCACGCACTCGTTGTTACCGTGCATGCTCTGGTTGCAAATAACCACAATGGCGACCCCCATTATTCCAAACTTGAGGCTTCAAAACAGTAGCCCACAAGCCACTGAGTGATGTCATAGTTAGTTCACACTTGGTTCAGACCAAAACACCATCCCTGAGTTTTTAAACTAAAACAGGGTCAGCAGCATTTCTGGAAGTCTCTGTTTTAAGGAGTCAGAAACTTCTTACTAACTACCTACCTTTTGATTAGTGGCCATAACGACCACAGACAAAAGATAAATGGAGAGATGAGATGATGAAAACGAGACTGAAGTGGCAGCAGATGCAGTTATAGAAAATAAAAAGAAAGAGAGGGTTTACAAGTTCAAAGGTGTGTTGTCTGCCAGGGTGACCTGCTGACTTGTCTTGTAGCATAGCTAACAAGGCATCATTGTTTTTAGCCCAGTGCCCAGAGCGGAAGGAGGTCGAATCGGGTAAGGAAAGGCAAATTATATCCCCAGCCAAGCCACAGACAGGGGTCCTTCTGATGCCTTGCATAAAACTCTCATAAATGTTTGATTTTGTTTACTGGGCAACATAGTATGAAAAACAAGTCTCATCACACTGAGTAAGCCTTGCCTGTGCTGAGAGCCTCGGGATAGGCTTCCTGTAGCACACTGTTGACATGAATGAGGAGCAGTCAGGAAACACAATAAAGAATGATAGGAAGCAGGATTTGCTTGAGGAACATGCTTTTTCTAAATGTGTTAAAGACAGTATAAGTGTGGAAGTAAAGTAATTACATTCATGGAGCAAACTGCTGAAGCTGTGGAAGTTTAGTGTTTTTGCCCCGACAGAATACCTAGCTCCAGGTAGTCTGGAGGTAGGTATTATAGTCTATTTCTTTCTTTCCTTTAATTACACTTTCTTCTGCTTAAACAAGATAAAAGCCTTTGCTGGAGGCCATCAAATTCCTGCCAGCTGACTGAAAAGATGTGTTACAAAGTATGTGTCACCAACTTTGCATTGAGTCAGACCTGAGAGGACTCCGATCTAGGGCATGCTGGATCGGCTTTACAAAACTCAAGAAGTGCTGTGCAGTTTTGCAAGGCAAAAATATATTTAACACAGAGAAGGTTCAATTATACATCAGAGATTAAATATTTCACCATGTCTAGAGGAGAGGGTCGTTCATTTTGTCGTTGATCTAATCTGAAGGAAAATTCACCATATTTTCTCTCATTTCGTTTGACTTTCTTGCATCATCCGTGCCACTAAACTACACTGCAAAGAACTCCAACAATGCAAGTGGTTTAAAACTCTACTTCTTTGCCCGTCTGAAATTGCTTTAAAAGACCCAAATGTCTGGCAGCTAGACACTGAGGGTATAAAGTTCAATAAAGTTCAACATTGTCTGTGTTTTTATTTCCAACAAAAACACAGTAAACTGTGAGAGCTGAAAAAGCACTAGCCCATCACTGCTGAGACCCAGTGGTTCACTCTCCCAGCAGCGGTGCTTCTGGCAGGGTGGTGCAGGTCTACAGTGCAGGAGGTGACTCCAAATTGGAGAAGAATGCAAATAAATCGATATATAAAATGGGTAGGAAAGGTCAAACGCACACACACAATTTGTTTAGTTTAGTTTATTTGTAGCACTTTAAAAAGGAAAAACAAGTTTTACGCCAAAGTGCTTCACAAAGGCCGACATGAATGCATACGCATACAGCCATAGAGGCATATGTGTGCATAACATATGTAATGGAAACAAAGCAATTTGAAAAGTGACCTTGCGCGGGCGATCCTGAACTGACCGCAGGAGATTGTTGTTTGCGTGGTCCTGTTTAAATCACCCTAAAAGATAAACCATAATAGCTACAGCATTCTATCTTTTTGCAGCAGAAAGCTTAGGCTTCTGTCTTTCACATCATCATGTTGTACCCTTGTGATGACATTCTTGGTTTCCACTCCTTTCTGGTCTGGTCCGGTGCAGTGTGGTGCGGTGCAGTGCGCTGCAGTACAGTCTGGTCTGACACCATATGATACCACACCATATGATAACATTCGATACGTAATGTGCAGTACAAAACATGATGACAACACAGAGAATTGCCCCAAAATGGCCGCAGAAGACTGAAGTTGGCATGATCTTGTTTAAATTGATCTAAAAAAAAACAACACAATACTACAGCACCCATTCATTTTGAAGCTGAAAGATAAAACGATAAGTTGAAAGATAAGTTTAACATTACATTATGTTACAAAATGGTGCTGTGAAGTGGTGCTAGCAGAGCAGCAGGTCTTTAGTTCATGTCAGAGGGAGAATAAGATAAATAAGACTGAGTCACTGATTCTTGAGTTTAAGCTGTACAAACTCTAGGGATATGAAGCATTTTCAGTAAGATAATCTAAGAAATTACATCACGATAAGAAAAAATGCCAGTATAGGCACTGAGAAGATATTTGTATTCAAGATGAAACAATCAAAATGCTGTTGCACATTGTTCAAATAACTTATGGAGTTTTAAGAAACAGTTTGTTCATGTGTCTACATTCAGAAATCCTTTGGATCGATATGTTTTGTCTGAATATAAGAAATGACAGCACAATAAGCCAAAATACCAGTTTAGGCACTGGCAGCCCATTTCTATTGCAGAGTTCACAAAAGAAAAAAAAAACAGGAATCAGATAAAAATGAAATCAAAAAAAAAATTTAAAAAAATTAAAAGCCAGAGAATAAAAGTGACCACTACAGAACGAGAAGAGAAATAGAATTACAATAGAACTATGCAAATGTATATAGACACATTTGCATTTCTAATATGAAGGCAAGTTGGTGCAACATTAATAAGTGTAATTCTTTCTTATCTAATAACCTCAGATAATTGCTTTACACTAAAAAGAGAAACGTTTGTTTGTTACAGCAACAGAATAAAATGCCTTAAGTTATTCTACTTGTCACTAAAACAGCTGGTAGGATTGCTACACTGTTTGTTATGTTCTAATTAAACTGTACTGCTTATTTGTAAGCTTGTGAATAAAACTTGTTGGATTATGTGATGATTGCAAACACATTTCACAATCAGAAAACTCATTTGTGTAGCATTCATTCAAACTTGTATACATTATATAAAGTGTGATTTACTGACTTTCTCCTCAGAAGCTGTCAGTCAAAAAAGTAGTAAAAACTGAGAAGAAAACTAAAATAGCATTATTATTATTATTGTCTGTCTGAGTGGTAAACAGCTGCTGTGAGGGGTGTAAGTGGCTGTGTGGGTCTGTGCTTTGCTGCTCCTGACCTTAAACCCAGACTGAGCTCTCTCTCACCATCACCGTCTGTGTTCCCGTGTCTATTTGTCTAAGTTTTCTAAGGAGCACCTCTGTTGCTTTATAGTTGCCTCATACATTATTTTCTTCTTCCTTAGAATGTGTTAATCAGAATTGTTTCCCTAAACCAGAACTGGGAAAACAGCTGAAAAATTAAACAATGTTTTGTGCATACACACACTTGTAGGAATCGTACTAAAGTGCCTGCAGAGTAGACAGTCATTAATTTTTTATCACAATGTCGGCTCAGTTTTGTAGATGCCTTCATACTAGACAGTTCAACTTACTGTTCATGGTGAAGTAGATTAGTGTGCCGGGTTAGCGGGGCTGGGTGGCCAAAAATGTTGCACAGGTCAGTAAATGCAGACTGTAACCAGGGCTCTGTATCTCTATAGTGTGTTCTGTTAATCAGAGGCCCTATTTCTCAAGATTTCACAAACCACACCAAGAATGATAACTACAACAAAGATATATAGTTTAAAAAATCCAACAGCAACTTCAATGACAACAACTGTCACAATGTTGTTTTAATATATTCAGAACAATTTTTAATGCAGAACCAGTTGGTCCTATACGCACACTACGCTCATTTTATCTACTTTATAGGCCACTGTTGCCCAGTTTAATCTACAGCAAGGCATCATGGTCTATAAGACCTTCAAACGTCTGTAGCGTCACTGTCCTGTGAGAACCATGTATCTCTAAAAAGTCAGAAAACAGACTTTCTTTCAGCTTTGCAGATGAAAAAGTACAATATTTGCCTCTGGGATATAGTGTAGAAGCATAAAGTTGGATAAATTGGAACTCAAGTATTAAATAAATGCAGTACTTGATATAAATTTACTTAGTTAAAGTTCACCACTGATTACAACTCTGAACTATTGCGAGATGGAAATTAGTGGATTGACAGTGACTGATGATTGATTAAATATGGAATTTAAAATCAATTAACTGACCAATTACCAAGCAGCAGACCCAAAGCTCAGTGTTATGTTTTAGTATTTTCCTCATTTTATATATTCTGAAATTTCTTATTTATTTTAATGTCAGTATTCACTTCTTTTAAGATTCTACGCAAAAATATTCTATTCAATAAATGCTGTTTTTGTACCTCATTCTGTTCTATATAGATCTACTTATTCTTTGACCGACAGATGGAGCAAACTGTTTGAAAGGAGGAGGGATGGTAGTGGAAGCACTGGGGTGTGTCTGTGTGGCAGTTGGTTTGCGTGGCTCTACGGTCAGTTCGGAGGGCTTCGCAGCAGAATTTTGCTTTGGGCCCCATGGAGTTCAGGACCAGCTCCGATTTGATGAATGATTGAAATACCAGTAGCCAATTAAAATCCACTTGAATTTACTTGGTATGGGTTACAACTTGTTAAACACTCATATAAAGTAATTACACATTAAAAATAACATAATTTTAACATGCTGCCAAATGGTCTTTGGTGCTGATGGGATCTCTGAAGCTTGTTTGGTCCTTACTGACAATAACTTTCACCAGGATACCATCAGTAGATGCACACTGACTCAGTACAATCTTAGACTATAATGCCACAGCGGTTGAAAGTACAACCAGTACGGTATTCCGGTACTGTAATATAACATCAATGGTACAATTGTTCATACAAAAGCTTTCTAACATTAGCTACATTACACATCCTGTGCTGCACTATGTATAGTGTGTAAAGGACAAGTAAGGCCATGTCATGCTGATCTCGTTCCCACATGATGTCACACACATTACTGAGTCGTGGCCACAGTTGTCTTGCCATGCATGAATATTTCATGGCCACACATTACTTTTTAAATCGTAGATGTCATGAATGATGTGGCAGTCCGCTGAGGAAAAAAGAATATTAATGAAAATAACTTTTTGAGCAGTGATTAAAACAAATAGAGGTTAGTGACGGACCCCTCTGTACATCCCAAACAAGTGGATGTGGTATAAAAAATTAAACACAAGCACTTAAGCAAGCTGAGCCAGCTAAGGACGCTCACAACCAGCCATTAAGCTTTCAGATTCAGCTGAACATCACTAATAAGTAGCCTGGCTCACACAGACCATGTGGTCCAGCCAGCTGTGAATGTGCACTGCAATAAAAATAAATAAATAAATAAAAAGTTGAGAAAACTCAATTTCAAGGCAACTGGGGTCACTATTTTATTTAGTTTTAAAACAAACTGAAATATATGTTTTGAAATAGATAAACTTGAATGTTTGAGTTTTAGAAACCCCAAAATTTTGTATTTCAAAAACTGCTCAGTGGGCTGTGAACCTGATTGGTCATAATTTGGGTGCTTAAAAACATGAAGATTAAATGATTGAAACGAAAAAATATTTAACTGTTAACTATTATTCAGTATCACATTAATGATTCTTTTCAACAATTATTGAAATACAAATTCCTTCTTTGTGTCCTTTTTAGTTTATTTCAGTAGGTAAGAATTTGAGTTTGATTCAAAACTTAAAAATTTAGGGAAGGTTTGCCTTTGTTTTTAACAAAGCATGTGGACATTCAAGTAGGTTACTAAGATGCACTATTTGGCCTGGACTGTAGTCATTTAATGATTAAATGGGAAAAATGCTTATAATTGAATCAAATAAAGAGGAATACACTTACCCTGGTAGGCAAGTTGTCCTGTAAAGCCCTTTTTTCCATTTTACGTAAGCCAAGTGGCGAGTCAAGGAGCACTCGCCCCACAAGTGCATGAAGAGATGAATATTGTCAAGTCTCCCCTCATATCATCTCATGGAAGACTAAGTGACAGAGGTGGCCAAGCAGTGCAGTCAGCAGGATAACTTTTCACATGGACAAGTATTGCTTTTGTTTGGAAGCCCTAAGGCATGGCGGCTGGGTCTGACTTGAGTATGTCAAATTCAGATTCCACTGAAACTCAGATTTGTATGTGCAGTGGAGTGGAGTTAAAGAATAACACTCACGGGCTGCCCTGTGTCTGTATGTGGTGCAGTGATGTGCTGACACACAGAGGCTTTAAATAGAACCTGACATTGTGGTATAATGGTGTCCTGATTTATGTTTTTATTAACATTAATATTCTCTCTTTTTTTTATTGTTCTGAATAGTTATAAATAATCTAAATAACTTTGTTATTCGCATCTTGTTCTGTTTTGAGAGTGACTTTGTAAC
>JAJHUR010083501.1:0-12887 GCA_027495735.1 Lutjanus campechanus | reverse complement strand
GGACGCCGACGACATCAAACTGGCCATCCAGTGCCGCATGGACCAGTCGTTCACCTCGCCGCCACCACGAGACGTAAGCCCGCTCCGTCCTCGTGTTACCGTCCCCTCAGCCTCTCTGCAGAGTGATGATGATATCAGCTGTGTCCTGATGTTCTCTGTGTCTCCTCATTCGTTTATACGCTCAGAGTCTGTTTTCGCTTCGTGTTGGGGCCAAACGGTTTGTTCATCACGTTAACATCACATTAATATCAGTATTATATCATATTATATATTATTATATATTTCACTGGCGGCTGCGTTGGATTGTTTACGACTCGTTTGATCCAAACTTTCAGGTCCAAAAGTCAAAATTTATTGAAAAAATAGAGATGTAATCATTTCCAACATTCACAACATGTTTTATCGAACAAAATATTCTGCTTCATCCACACTTTAATCTCATCTTCACTGCTGCCAGAACTGTTGTGTACCGTACTAACAGAGCAACATAAATTACATTTATGTCGAGGAAACTGGTTAATTATGCTCATTAAATAAAGTTTATTTCATAAAAAAAAAAAACTAATTTAATCAGATGAAACTGAGAATTTTGTTTGAGGAGTTTTTAAAACATTTTTTAGGTTGATCACATCATAAAGTAGAACAACGTCTTTTTACAAAAGACCAGAAAACAGTAAATACAGAACATGAAACAAGAGCAGAACATCATTTGTTACCGTGTGTGTGTGTGTGTGTGTGTGTGTGTGTGTGTGTGTGTGTGTGAGATAAGTGTATGAGGTGTACAGGGAGTAGAGAGAAGGGATGTGGGGGAACAAAAATAAATAAATAAAGATAAAATAATGGTAATAATGACTATAATTATCACTAACAGTGTGTGTGTGTGTGTGACTTGCCAGGTCAGGATACTGTTTGTTTGTTTTTTTCTATTTGTTTGTTTGTTTGTTTGTTTTCTGCCTTTGATTCTTGATGTTTTCTGTTGGTGCTGCTTTGGGTGTTTTGGTACTTAGAAGGATCCATCTTTTTTTAAACCAAACTTTACAAACGTACAGAGCTGCAATAATTTGTTGATCAAGCAAAGTAAAAAACATAAACTCTTTGATAACTCGTTCATTTTTACATGTTTTTAAACAAAGTCAGAAACAAATTAAATCCACCATTAAAAAATCATTTTGAGTTTGACCCACATTTAGTTTTGAACCTGACCCTCTGTCCTCTGTCCTCTGCTGCGTCCAGTTCCTGTTGGAGGTTGCGAGACAGAAGAACCAGACTCCTCTCCCGCTGATCAAACCGTACACAGGACCCCGACTTCCTCCAGACCGCTACTGTCTGACGGCGCCCAACTACAGACTGAAGTCGGTACAGAAGAAGGTAAAAGACGCTCAGCTTTTATATTTTATGATACTTTTATTTTGTGACGTTCTGCTCAGCAGCTCTCTGAGGCTTTTGTTTTTTTTCTCTTCCAGGTGTCGTCGTCTGCCGGCAGGATATCGGTGCCTCGCCTCAGTGTCGGCGCCGTCTCCAGCAGACCGAGCACGCCGACCCTCGGTGAGTCTGTCATCACGTGATGCAGCGGTGAGGCTGTAGAGGGCGCCACACACAGACACGCACAAAATAACAACCAGATAAAACTTATCTGGAATTCTGTTTTTTTTGTCTGATCAGCTTTTACAGACGACTGATCAAACTCTTTAGGTTGAGTATTGGTTGATAATGATTGGTGGCCGATCGATCGATCAGCAGTTTGTGCTGCAGAAGGTTTTTTTAATTTAAAACTGAACAAAACTCCAAAATAAGAGTTTGATTTTTCACGACAGGAAGAATAAAATGACTTCATGTTGAATAATTGTTACACAAGTGGAGATTTAATGTTTCATATACGAGCAGATAATTAATCAATAATCATTAAGAGTCCGATCGATCATGTCAAATATAATCAAACATCTTCATTAGTTCCACAGGCTCTTAGAAATAAGGGTTCCAACAGGGTTCTTCCTGAAGGGCTGTTGTTCTACTCAGAACACTTTGGATGAAAAGAGTTTCTTCCAAAAAGGGTTCTTCAGAATCAGAGAACCTTTTTTTTAGAAGAGTTCTTCAAGGAGAACTCTTTCATTGAGGGTTCTTTGTACTATAATATAAAAAGGTTCCTGCTAGAACCCCCTGAATATGTTCTAGATAAAATCCCTGGGATATAAAAAGGTTCTGGTCCCCCAGTTGGATTCTTGTTAACACCCTTAGAAACATAGAAAGGTTCTGGGTAGAACTTCCAGAGAGGGTTCTAGGTAGAACTCTGTGAAAGTGTTCCATGAACCAAAAATGGTTCTCGTACAGGCACCAGCTGAAGAACCCTACATGGTTCTAGTTATCAGCTTTATTTCTAAGGGTGTGATTAACGCTGTCGGAGAACGTGGAACATGTTGCTGTGGAACACGTTTGTTTTTTTGGTAAATGCAAGATGTCTCAGATTTATTAAGTCTGATCAATTGATCATTAATTGATTGTTAATTTGACCAATGATCGATTAAGGACAGAACTGACAGTTTGCAGCCCTAAAACAAATCTTTGTTCCAGCGGTTCTCGGGGCGGTTCCCCCTGTTCTGTTATCAGGCTCCTGTAAACCAGTATGAACCAGTATGAAGTGTTTGACTTGAGTCAGTCTGTTTTCTGACCAGCGTCTCGTCCGCAGGAACCCCGTCTGTCCAGTCCGTCACCACTAAAGTCGGAGCTCCGGTGTCTCTGACGGGTCAGAGGTTCACCGTGCAGATCCCCCCGCCCTCCCAGACGGCCACCACCAAAACCAGTAAGAACCTGACACCAGTTTAACATCAGACTCAAACCAGCAGCTCGTTTTTATCTGAAGTTCAGTTTATTTAATCAGAAAATCCTCAAAAACATTAAAAATCTGTTTTTTAATTTGATAAAATCAGAAGCAAATAAAATGAAAAATAAACAAAATATCGAGTATAAAATCATTTGTTTGGTCTGTAAAGTACCAGAGAATATTGAAAAATATTGATCACTGTTTTCTGAAGCTCTTGTTGACGTCCTCGATGTCTTTTTGTCAAAAACACAAAGATATTCAGTTTACTGTCATAAGAGGACGAAAGAAACCAGAAAATATTCACATGTGAGAAGCTCAAATCAGAATTTTAACATTTTCTCATTAAAAAATAACTCAAAATAGTTTTTTAATGTTTAATTAATCATTGCATCTCCAGCCTGTTTATGCTTTTAAACATTTTTAAGTTTAAAACCCAGCAAAGATATTTTACTCATATTTTTATTATAATCTCATCAAATAATATTAAACTGAGTTTCATGTGGATTTGCTAAATGAAGTAAACTTTTAATATTTACTGCAGGTTCGTCCCTGCTGGAACATTTATTTCATATTTAGTTGAGAGAATCAGAAACTAGAGATGCAGCCTGACATCAACACGTCATCAGTATCAGCTGATGAAGGCATTAAAGTAAAATATTGTGTTGGCCTGAAATGAACATTAATGAAAAAGACACTTTGATGATGACAGCTCAGTTTAAACTGCTTCCTCTGTTAGTTTAGTCTAAAGTAAATTTGTGTTTAGTCGACAGGAACTTCTGGTTTCAGTTTGACTGTGTGAATCCTGCTGCTGGAACCTTTGATATTCAACCGCAGAGTAATAATCATCAGTATGTCTTCACCTCTGTGCTGATGTGAAGATCTTCAGTTCATAAAACAATCCTGGAGTTTCAGCAGAAAACAGGTGCAAGCTGATGTCAGTGACTGGAGACCAAATGTAAATGTAAAAAAAACAAAATGTCTCCATCCTGCTCGTGTGGTTTAATCCAAGTGTCCGCGAGCCGCGACATTAAAAATTAACCACAAAAGACGTAATTTACACCATGTTGTTAGCTGAAATGTCAACTGTAGCATGTAGCAGGTAAACATGGTGTCGATCTCGCGATATTTTCACACATGCGTCCATTAAGAGATATATGAAGTCTCGCATTACATCGACGCCATGTTTACCTGCTACATGCTACAGTTGACATTTCAGCTAAAAACATGGTGTAAATTACGTCTTTTGTGGTTAATTGTTAATGTAGCGGCTCGCGGACACTTGGATTACACCACACGAGCAGGATGGAGACATTTTACATTTGGTCTCCAGTCACTGACATCAGCTGTTTTCTGCTGAAACTCCAGGATTGTTTTATGAACTGAAGATCTTCACATCAGCACAGAGGTGAAGAAATACTGATGGTTATTATCTCTTAAATCTGCTGAATCCTCACAGTAACTACAGATGAACTGTGGGACACATTTTGTCTCCCATCACAGTATTATGGGATGTTCAGCATTATAAAGTAAAATCTGGTTGAGTGTTGAACCAGTCTGAACCCGTCCTGTAAGGGTTGACAGCAGGTAAATAAAAACAAAATGGCTGCCACCCTCTGACTTTAACCCTCGCTACTCTTCTTCTCGTCCCGACAGCCACGCCGTCCACGCCCGCCGTCTCCAACGTCCTCATCAACCCGTCTCTGATTGGCTCCAAGAACATCCTCATCACCACAAACATGGTGTCGCAGAACTCCAGTGGAGACTCGCTGAAGAGGAAGCACGAAGATGAAGACGACTACGACACTTTATGACGGACGAAGACAACTTTCTAAAAAAAAAAAATCTTTTTAATCCTGATTAAACGCCTGCTACTGTTCTGACCACGGACTGATCCAGATCATGATCCAGATCATGGCTCTTTAAGAACTCGTGTTAGTTTTAGTTTTCTAGAAGCGGAGAGGAGTCGACCGGTCAGACTGGACCAACACTCAACCTGAAACCTGCTCTGATGATCCACATTTACAATAAAACTGCATCAAAATAAAAACTGAGCTGCGTCTGTTCTTAATCAAGCCGCTTTAAAGGGACATTCCACCAAAAATCTACATTTTGAAAGAGCTAGAAAACATTAGCGTGCTATAGTTTAGCATTAACACTTTGAAGATAGTTCAGATTATTTGAAGTGTGGTTGTATGAGGTATTTACCTGCAGTAGACGGAGGTCAACAAGCAGCAGGAGAACCGGTGTATGAAGCTAATCAATGTCCTGCTGTGGACCGGCTCAGCAGCAACATGTAAAATAAAATCACTTTAAATGTACGCTACATTTAGAATATTTTCACCTCATTATCTTTCTGTCAGACAGATTGTTCTGTTTCTCTCCAAACCAACCAAACTCCAGTCACAAAATCAGTGATTTTACCTCACAGAACACGGGAGCTGTTGGTCTGCTGCTGCCTCCATCTGTTTGTTTGTTTGTGTTATTGTGAAACTTCAGTGTTTTAAAATGTTCATTCAGATTCACTGAAGTCACACAACAACACAAACAAACAAACAGATGGAGGCAGCAGCAGACCAACAGCTCCTGAGTCCTGTGAGGTAAAATCACTGATTTCTCCTGTGGAGTTTGGTTGGTTTTAAGAGGGTGATAATTGGCTTAATATCGTGGTGGTTTCCAATCAGAAAAATCTGTCTGACAGCAACATAAAGAGGAGAAAATATTTTAAATATAGCGTACACTTAAATAGTTTTTTCTTTCGGTGTCTAAAACACCCTGACGGGACGTTTAGCTTCGTCCTCTGGTTCTCCTGCAGCTTCTCCAAACGTGTCGACCTCCGTCTCCTGCAGGTGATCAGCTGATCATGGAGACGTAGCTCGTTCAACCACACTGGGGAAAAAAAAAAAAACACAAAACAACATGATTATGACTTCTGCATTACTGTGGTTGTTTGTTGTACATTTTCATGTTTTGAATGTGAAAATCTTTATAAATATGTAAAGCTGTTAAATGTGCTGCAGTAAAAACAATATTTCCACCTGAAATGTTGTGGAGCAGAAATATTCTAGTTGCTCTTTGAAGTCGAGGTCCAGCTGAGGCAGAGAAAGTTATTAGTTTTAGAGATCCTGTCATGAACGAACGGCAGAAACACAAACCACAGTTTAACAACACGTGTAACAGTCAGAAAAAGAAAATGTTGTAGTGTTACACAGTCAAAGCACACGTGAACCTTTAAATCCCAGCTGTGGTCCACTTTGAACTTTGACTGCTTACTTACCCAGATGTCACCAAACGGATCCTCAGTCATTATTACAAACTCTCTCAAAATAATGACTCATTTATCTCTAAATATCTTTGTACTGCAAAATAATCACTTAGTATTTAAAGCAGTTAGACACTAAATACTTTTAAAAGTGATTATTTTCATACAAAATTATTTTGAGATACTAATTATTTTACAATACTAAGTAATTAGTTTGTGATACAAAGTTCTGTAAAATAAATACTTAGTATCGCAAAAATGATTAAGTGATTATTTTGAGATTAAGTAAATATTTAGTATCAAAATAATAACTTAATATTAAAATACTGACTCATTATTTTAAGAAAATCTCATTATGACTCTCAGGATCTTTCACAGCCGCTGAAGTCAGTTTGACATTTGAGATTAAAAAAACAAAACAAAAACACAAACAAACAAACAAAGAAAAACCTTAATGCAGCAGAAAAACATGTAAAACTTTGACTAATGAATGAAACTGCACAGTCAGCAGACAGCAGTCAGATCTGTTAGTTCATTTTGCCTTTAATAATAAAAAGAAAACTAAAATAAAAATCTCAAAATAAAAAATACATGGCAAAACAATAGACTCTTAAATGATTATGAGAATAATCATGGTCGCAATGATGATACAGTAGAAGTAATAATAATAGTCACCATAATAATAATAATAATAATAATAATAATAATAATAATAATAATAATAATCAGAAGCATAATAATCATAACTCTATCTTTTCTGGTGTTCGTCCCACCAGCAGAAATCACGTCCTGTTTTATAGACATTATGGTAAGCATCGCACAGGCCGGGGCGTGGCACTTGTCAAAATATTTTCACACTTAGCAAAGTTACCCCACATATGCACGACAAAATAAGGACAGAATCACAGCTCGTACGATTCACAGCACTGCTTGGAAAATAAAAATAAAATCAAAAAGATTAAAAACATGCTCCGTTTCTTCTTCTTCTTCCCTTCTGGGTGACGGTCGCAGCTTCAGTGACTGACTGAGCGAAGGAGGAAGGGCGGGAAGTTTGGCAGTTTTTAGATTTAAAATAATTTAAAAAAAGAAGTTTGTTGGTTTGTGTTGAAGCCTCGAAAACTTTGTCAAAAACACAACGAACTATTTTGAAAAAATGGCCAAGCGTCAAAAAAAAAGAAAGAAAAAAAAAAGATCAACATTCTTCTTCTTTGTCTCCTGAAATAAGCAAAAAAAGTAAGGAGAAGGTTCTGCAGTTCTGTGGGTTTGTTTCGTCCGATGAAAGTGCAGTGCTCTGGTGTCGTGTGAAATGTTGATCTGTGCAGCTTTTTTGGGGGCAAAATAAACACAGAACTCGTCAAGAGACAAACGTGACGGTGACGAACCAAAGTTGGAAAAGTCCTGAACTACTTTCAGCCATCTGTTGTTTTTTTTAAAGAGTGAACGCACAGAGAAAAGATGAAGGCGAGGAGGAGGAGGAGGAGGAGGAAACCCTGCTGAAGTCCTTCACATCATGTCTGAGTCTGAATGAAGAAGACGATGGAGGATGTCTGAGGATCTGAAGGGAAACACTGCTGCTGATTGGTTCACTGTGATCACATGTCTCTGTTAACTGTTTTCATTGGCTGTCGAGGGTTTCATGGCACTTTTATCACATTTAATTTGGTCATTTCTAC
Source organism: Lutjanus campechanus (assembly GCA_027495735.1). Taxonomy (NCBI): domain Eukaryota; kingdom Metazoa; phylum Chordata; class Actinopteri; order Lutjaniformes; family Lutjanidae; genus Lutjanus; species Lutjanus campechanus. The sequence goes on along the minus strand of JAJHUR010083501.1, from coordinate 5,137 downwards.
TTTAAGTTTATATGATACTTTGTCACATGGCATCGACCGTAAAACGTCTGAGAATCAGATCAGAGAGACCCGAGATGAAATATTTCAAACTGACTTTAAATGTTTTTTTTAACGCCGTTATCACAAGATGACAAAGTTTGTTTTCTTGAGATGATGAGATGAACCAGTTATCACAAGGAAACAAGCTTCGTAAAATCATCAGATACCACGAGATAACTAAATAATTAACCCGTTATTAATACATTATCACAAGAAAACAATATGTCACGTAGAGGTAATAATTTTTTTCAAGAAAACAACAAAACAATGAATTTTCAGGAGACAACAGGCTCTGTCCTCTGAAGAGAAAATAAATAACCTGTTATCAAGAGAAAATCTGTTAAATCGAGGTTATACAATAATTTATCAGTTTTCTCAAGACAAAATAATTAAAGTGTTTTCATAAGACAACGAGCTTCGTTAACTTGAGATAACAAAATAATCTGTTATAGGAAAATGATTTATGTGGAGGTAATAAAACAATGAACTGGTCATCACGAGAAAACAAGCTTTGACACAAATGTATTAACTCGAGATAACGGGATTAAAAAAAACATTCGAAGCGTCTGAAGCAGCGGTGTGACGCCATAAAGGTGGAATTTTAGACAGAAAAAAATCTACAAGATTAAATTTGCAATTTTTATGAAAAGAATTCTGAATATTTCAGGAATAAAAGGCAATTTTATGACTTTAAAGGCATGACGTCTGAAGAATAATGTCAACAAGACAATAATCATTTCTGAGACAAAAAGTCGTAATTTGACAGGAAAACGTTTTTCTTTACAAGAAAAGGTTTGAATATTATTATTACGTTGTACTTTTACCTGAAAAGACGTTAAAAAAAAGAGAGAAACATCTCAACACGTCTGAGAGGTTTTCAGTTGTCATGGTGATGACAACGTCTCTGCCTGACAGGCAGAGTTCAGGGCTGGAACGCACCTCAAAGACAGGTAACATTAACACAGTAAATATTTACCCTCCAAAATAAAACGTCCTGCATTGAAACTGCTGGAAATCAGCTGTTCTTTCACTGGAACTAAAGACAATTTTGTTTTTTAATAAACATTAACATTAACATTATCATCTGGATGTAAATCAAATTGGTTTTTTCCCTTTTTATTGACTTACAGGTGCTTCCTTCAATGTACTGCTGAGTAACAAAAAAACTAAACGTACAACCTGCGTCTCAGTCTTTCGATGAAAATGTTGATAATTCAGCTGTTTTTAGCCACAAAATCACATTAAAAATGAAAAAGAGAAGAAGGGACTGGCAATTAAAGATATGATCTTATTGGCAACAGTGAGATCTGAAAGGCACAACGCAGCTCGATCCTTCATAAATAAACACCGGGTGGATTTTGGGTCAGGGGGGATTTTTAACAGAGACGATGATAAACAAACAAACAAACAGCAGTATTTCCCTTTAACAAGCTGATGACAGGTTGATGGTTTAGACCCGGAGGGAGCGAGTCACAGACGCTCCGAGTCTCTGAGCAGTAGAGTCTGTTTCTACTGTTTTTATTCAAACAACAGAACGAGATGAACTGATCTCAGAGCTGCTCCGTGTTTCACATAAACAGAAACCAGACCGGTTTAAACCAGATGAACTCGAGGTCCGACTCGGGTCTAAAGTTTGATCCGAGTTTAAAAAACGATTCCAGCGTGATCGAGTTTGTGCTCGTCTTTTTTTTTCTGACGTTGAAGTTTTTACATTTGAATTTTACAAACCGCAGCTGGAAACTTCCCGACTGAACGAGCCGGAGAGAAAAACCTCAAACTGTTGATTTTCTTACTGCCAACAAATGAAATGAACTGACCCAAGAGTTTATTCTTCTGTGCTGTGAACCAGCAACAAAACATTTCCTTCAGTGGGAACATCTGACTTATTTCAGGTTTTTACTTCACGGCTTTATTTTCATTTTTACCAGTTGAAAAGTTCTTTTTAACTTTTTTCGAAATAGGAACCATCACAACTTTAATTCTTGGATTCAAACGTCAAACTTTTTCCCACAGCGGCTCCACAGATTCACTGTTTCCTCCTGTTTCAGCGACGTCGGCTAAACTTTCTGTGAACAAACTGTTTGGGGGAAAATATTGAACATTTTTACACAAAAGTCGGAGAAAAATAAAGAAAAATATGGTCGTTTCATGGGATTTGTTGACAATAAAAATAACACTAACACCTTATCTGATCAGTGGAGGCTCCTTCCTGCACATTTGATGAAAAATAATTAAAACAAATCTACAAGTCATTATAATGAGAATCTTGAAATAACGCCTTAGATAATAATTTAATGAACTGAAGATATGAAGTTATGTTTGAACACCAGAAAAAACAGCTCAGTATCATATTATGAGATATTTTCACATTATTACAACAAACTTGTTTCTCGTTCTAATAAACTTTTTATCTTGTTAGAACCTGAAATGTTTCATCTTATAACAAACTGATGATTCATATTGTTTGAACATAATAAGTTAAATAACTTCACATTGTAACTTAATGTTTGAGTTATGTTGTTAAAAGGTGAAAAGTTTTCATGTTATAATGTCGCACGGATCCGTTTTTATTTCTCTGCCTACGTTGTTATTCTGAGCAAGTTTTTTTCTAATATTGGAGGAACTGAGTTTCCATATAAACTTTGTTTCATATCCAGGAATTATTCTGTTTCATTTTTATAAAGTCTAACTTCAAGTCTCCGTTTATCTGCTTTTAAAATCTAATTATTTATTTGTGAGCTGTTTTATTATTTTTATTAAATTTGTTGACAGGAATCTAAACTCTGAACATGAGCCGACGTGTTGTTGAGCTTCAGAAAGACGTGAAAGTTTTAAATGAAATGAAAAAACTCATCGACGCTGGAAACGTTCTTCAACAGAAAACCTGCAACCACACGACAAACATTTTCACAAAATGGCCGACGGCGTTCAGGACGTGACGAGAGCGGGAGAGACGGTGGATGCTGGTGAGATCGAGCTTCAGTCGCCTGTAAGACTGCTGTGACTGTGTGTGTGTGTGTGTGTGTGTGTTTCCTCCCCTCACAGCCGTGATGTAAAAAGCATCGACAGTATTTACTTGAAGAAAAACGGCGATCACCACTCGACACCTCGACTGCTCGTACAAGATTAGTTTTTTCTATGTTTCAAATATATATTCTGTTTGTACAAGACGGTGACGGTCGCCGCGGGAACGGTCGACATTCAAAAAAAGATTTCAAAGTAAAAGAGGACGAACAAGACTTTTTTTCTTTTCCAGCACGATCAGTCGTTCCTTCACGAGCCCCGCCCACACCCGAACGCCCCGCCCACACAGAGACAAACGCCGCCAACATCTGTCCTGCAGCTGCTCGAATTTTTTAATTTTTATTTCCAACCTTCAGCAAAAGAGAAACAGAGGAGACAGATGGAGAAGACGGCGGCGAAAAATGGCGGCGGCGTGACGAATGGCTGAAGCAAGAGAGGAAGAACGCCACCGACGCCCCCGCGAGGCTCCGTCCAAACATGCCCTCATCCATCCCCTCCACCGGGGAATGTAACGTGAAGAGTGTGTGTCTGTGTGTGTCTGTGTGTGTGTGTGTGGTTGTTTCGAAGCGAGCGTATGAAGGGGTTGGCGAGCTCCTAGCAGTCCTCGTCCTTGTCGTCCACGACGCCTTTGAGCCGCAGGCGGGCGAAGTCCTCAAACACAAAGTCGTCGTCCTGGGAGATGCTGCTGAGAAAGAAACAAGAAAATATAAACATATGAACACTATCATCAGGGGAAATATACAAACAGGATCAATATATCAGGCCTGAGCCACATCATGACTGAAGTTTCTTATCGATCGATATTGATAATTATTGATCATACAGGTGATGACTGATGACATGTCGTGTGGAAGCAGCTGAGGTGACGAATCAAGTAAAGCTGCAACAATTAATTCAATAACTGTTTATTAATCGATTATTTACTTAATCACCGAGTATTTTGAAAATCGATCGATCAGTTTGAGAATTTTTTTTAAAGACAAAAAAGGTCAAAATGATCAGATTCAAGTTTCTTAAATGTGAATATTTTCTGTCATCTTTCAAGTGACAAGATTAATTAATGATAATTATTAATGATTGATTTAATTGAGAAAATAATAATCAAATTAATGATTGATCCCCCCCAGGGATCAATGAAGTATTTCTGATTCTGACTGACAGCTACAAAAGTTGGAAAATTGCAAAGAACAGTTTTATGCACACTCAGGGAATAATAATAATCAGGGAATAATAATAATAATAATAATAATAATAATAAGTCCATAATATTTATCATCATAAAAAATAAAACATGAAAATTATTAAAATAAATCTTATTAAATAATAAATCTGATGTTTTGAGTATTTGTTTAACTTCAAGTGCTTTAATTTTGTTGTTTAATAAAATCAAATCAAAGAAGCAGCGAGTACGAACCTTCTGATCAAATCAAATAAATACAAATATCACAGTACGTCAGTACGGAGGTTTGTTTTATAACAGATCAAAGTAATTATGGTTTATTTAAAAAAGAAAAAAGAAAAGAAAAGATGGGACCAGATGTGAAAATCAGGAAATAAAGAAACTCACTTTGTGTCGAATTCTATCAAATTGGTGTCGATGGGGGGGTCCATCTCTGGCACAGCTGTAACACACACACACACGTTAGTTTGTCACACTGCTGTTTCCATGGAAACTGCCTCTGGTCTCCATGGAAATCCAGAACATGATGAAGAAGGAACAAAAACGGGAAAGACGAGAGAGAGAGAGAGAGAGAGAGAGAGAGAGAGGGAGAGAGAGAGAGAGAGAGAGAGGGAGAGAGTGTGTGTGTGTGTGTGTGTGTGTGTGTGATGATGATGTCTGACTGGAGGTTACATTAGATGACGTGTTGGTGTGTGAGGTCACCTGACTGTGGGCGGGACACGGGCGGCTCCACAGGTTTAGGATGCATTAAGATGAAGGGCAGCTCCACCGACACGTCTCTGAAACAAACAAACACACACACACACACACACACACACACACACAGACACACACACACACACACACACACACACACACACACACACACACACACACACACACACCTGTCTCTTA
>JAJHUR010083500.1:0-12973 GCA_027495735.1 Lutjanus campechanus | reverse complement strand
AGCTGCTAGGTTTTGCTATATTGCATAAGACTGCAACTACAAGTGTGTTTTATTTGTGTGTGTGTTTTTTTTGCCTTGAGGCAGAATGTGTTCATCTACCTCCTCCACTGATCAAGTTCCCACAGTGGAGCTCACCACTGCTATTTAATAGCTCCCTGAAACAGCGTCCAGCCCAGGGCCAATTACAGCTACTCAGCATGTTCACACACGTGCTCACAAACATACTGATGATGTGTAATATGCAGTATCTCATGAATATGTTGCTCTCAAACATAGATGTTTGAAGTAAGGGTGCATCCCTTACTCTTGAATCAATACGGTAACCATAACAGCACCTGGAATTCAATACCAGTACCCGAAGGTGCCTTTTTTTTTCAGTATTTCACTTGCTCTGTCATAACAAAAATGTCATTTCTGTTGTAAAAAAAAAATATGTTGAAACCTCTCAATTTCGACATTGTTATTTATTCAGAACATTTTATTTATTTAGAACATTTTACACATCACACAAAACAAAGTCTCTCCTTACCTCCCGCTCCCCTTCAAACCCATCTCTACAACCTGCAGCCTGTCAGTCAGTCACCAGGGTATTTAACACTGTCGTCTGCATCTCAAAGGAAGCACATATGCTAATATTTCCTCGTTATGCAACACCTACCAACTAGGGCTGAGCGGTATGGCCTAAAAACTATATTGTAGTATAATTTGAAGCATGTGTGGTAACAATATGTATTGCGATATATTCTTTTCTTCTGTATATATATGTCAAAATGACTGTTTCTGAACATACTCACATAGCAGATACATTGCAGCAGAATAAACACACTTCAAGATATATAGATAATATATAGAAAGAGTCTATCCTCGTGTGTCTGTACTGGAGAGTAAAAGCTTTGCAGTTAATCAGTGTAAATGGTAAAAAAAAATCAATTAGTCCAGTGTGAAGGAATTTTTGAGAGCTGGTTAATTTATGATTGAAAGGGTTTAAGGAGACCCTGATGTCTTCTGCAGAAACATTTATTGATGCTCAATACAGAGGAGAGTAGAGGAGCAACACAAAGTGAATCACAGTGTGACTGCCACTGCAATTGCAAAGGTTCTCGCTGTGTTTGATCCAAGACCATATGTGATAAACTACATGTCCAAATAAGGTTCTTCTTGACAGCTGTATGTGTAAAGATTGAGTGTTGTATCATAAAGAAGAAACTATGTTACCTTCACTGTTATGTTTGCATGTCACCTAGAAACACCTTCTACTCCAGTTCAGTCTGTTTGGTCTAAGGTAAAGCACAAACATCCTTCTCCAGCCTTGGTGTCTCAGCGGAGACAGAGACAGTGTTATCAGGACAGCTGTACTCGCAGCGTGTGAATAGGCTTCAGTGCCAAGGCGTTTTTTGTTTTTTTTTGTTTTTTTTGATAGGTTCGGCTCCTGGACGCCCAGGACTGAGTCATGACTAACCAAGCTAACGGCAGTCGGCGGTTACTTTAGCACCATGTAGGGCTGGGTACCAAACTCAGTACTTTTAAGGGTATGGACTGATTTACGCTGTTACGACCGTGTACCAATTTACGTACAATTGGTGCCGAATTTTGGTATCTGGGTGAAAGTAATGTAAAATATAGAGAGAAAGAGAAAGAACAACATTAACCCTGCAGCTTGTTCAGGTCACAGTGAGTCAGGACAATGACGAGACAGATGCTGCTGCAAGTGTGGTTGAATTCATTTTCAAAACTTGACACAGACAACACTCGCTGCAATATTTGTTAAATGTGAAATGCAAAGCTGACCAGTGTAACAACCAAACACAGCTAAACCCACTACAGCAGCTGCAGCTAAGCTAGCACGCCTACAGCTAGCGCCTGTAATTTAACCCTGTATGGACAACAAAATTTTATTTGAAGCATGGACAAATTTATTGACATCTCCAGGTGTTTAATTAGCTAGTTAGATAAGTTATTGTTTCTAGAAAAAACAATCACTAAGAATGATTATAACACCCTTAGCATGATCAAACAAGACCTAGAAAGATAACAGAAGCTACCTGTATTTCTGCCTGGTAGAATTTCAATAATTAAAATGAATGTGCTTCCTAGAATTAATTTCTGTAGCTACATGTTACCCAAAATAAAGTTAGCCAAGTTACAAAGAAAGAAGGAAATAGGAGGCTTATCAGTCCCTAATTTTAAACCTTACTTCCACGCTCTTACTATTCGTCCTTTGTCAAACTGGTTTAGTGAGAAATGTTCACCTCCTTGGCTTAATATAGAGAGGAATCTGGTGGCACCTGTTTCTTTAAATGATTTTTTGTTGATAGGTCTTTCTGTCAATAAGTGTAAACTGGAGTACGGTTCAATAATAGCCAATGCAATTCAAAATTTCAGGAAAATAGAAAGAATATACAATTGGACATCTAAATGGCATGCAAGTACTCCAATATTTTATAACAGTTTTCTTAAGTCTGGGGGAGAGCATTTTATTTCACCTCAGTGGTATAAATCAGGTATCCACAATTTAGGAGATATTATGAATGATGGTGGGTTAAGAACCTTTCAGGATTTGAGTGAAACATTTAAACTGTCATCTATTTCTTTTTTTTTTTTTATCTACAATTACGTTCTGCCTTAAGGGCAGCAGGTATAATGATTGACAGGAAACCTATTAATCATCCAATAATGGAACTGTTTAAGAAATTATCAGGGCTAACTTAAGGACACGTCTCTGCAATTTATAACAGTCTGTTGGAACATTTGCAGACCCCTTTAGGGATAACAAATGTGTGGAATAAAGACTGCTCTGAATCATCTATAGACTGGCCTAGAGTTTGGAGGAATGTTGCTCATGCCTCACAAAATCTAAATAATAAATTAACCAATCTCAACGTCCTATATCGTACTTATTTAACACCAGAGCGGCGCTTCATGATTAAGTTATCTCCCTCTCCAAATTGTAATCTATGTGACTTGAATCAAACAGGGACTTTCTTGCATATCATGTGGGAGTGACCATCAGCTCAAAATTTCTGGCAACAAATAGTAAGACATCTCTCTGATGTATTGGGCTTAGAGATTGACCTCTCTCCAAAACGTATGCTTTAGAATGATGATTCCGGGCAAAACTTTAACCATATGCAAAGGTTGCTGTGGCTATCTTCATGTACAGTAGCTAAAAAGATGTTGGCGGTTAGGTGGCAGCCACTGCACTCACTCTCTATACATCAGTGGATTTATTCTTTAATGGAGATGTTATCTCTGGAGCTCTCTGTTGCTAAGATGAATGGAGCAGGCCAACGTGTGCTCAAAGCTAGGAAGGAGGCACTTGATGTAGCTCGAGCTATGATTTAACTCTTTATTATTATTCTGTATCTTTATGTATTTATCTGAAATATCCAGCCAAAGATCTGTGGGATGGGGTTGGTTAGGGTAAAGGGGCTATAAAATATGCAGGTGTTATGTGTTACTTTTCTTTTATCTTTTATGACTAGTGTCTGCCAATTGCATACAGTAATGATATCAAACTATTGGTTGGAGTTGCATGTACGTAGGTATGTGTACACGTGTACATGTATTTATATGTATACTTATGGTTGTTATTTATTCATTTCTTGTTGTTTTTGTGATTTATTTCTTGGTTAATGTCCTGGTACATGTATGTGTGCATGTTCATATTTCTTGTCTACAGTGACAGACATATGAACATCTGCACCTGCTTTCCAATAAAAAAATTTTTTTTAAAGTTATTGTTGGAGATTTTTTGTTGCATTTTTACTAGCGTTATCTGAATTTCCCTACCAAAGTGATATTTACTCTGAGGTGTGTGAGATTTATTTGTATGTCCGAAATCTTGGGACCAATATTCATGAATTGCAGGCGAGGAAATATTATAGTATGTAAGAACTGTGATAGTAACAACAACAAAACCATAACAGGAAATATCACATGTGTTTACTTTGAGACACAAACTAAAGTGATGATTGCCCTGAGGACAGACTGACAGGCTGCGGGTTACAGTGATGGGTTTAGGAGGGGGTGGAGGAATTTCATTTTCATGTGGTAAAATGTTCTAAATGAATAAGAATTAAACCAATATTATTATTGTTATTACAGTGAGGGTAATGTATCAAAACAAGGTGCCAATCCACAGACCTTGTTATGAGCAGTTTCATGTGGGAACTGCTTTGTTCCTGCATGAAAGTGTTTTTATTTTAGGGTTAACTGTCCCTTTAAACATCAGTTTAGACTTAATGGAAACTTTCAGGTTAATTATTTGAATATATACTCAGTTGCTTTTACCACTTGTGGTTTTTAAAAAAAAACTTCCTCCACCCAAGCCTCCAGCTGCTGTGCAGTATGCTCTGGCTCTGATGCAATGTTCTCAACATGGCATCTGGATCTATCATATGAGAGAACATTTCTCTGTGCGAGTGTTAGATGAGCTCCCTCTTCAGGTGTGTGTCTGCTCTCATACCTATTTCTTCCAGGCTCATGAGCTGCCCCGAGGCGGTGGGCAGAGCTGTTTGAGCAGGAAGTCCATGCTGGTGCAGGAGGGACATGGCACACGTCTGCATCTCGATCATGGCGGGGTTCTTACTGTCCTCGGAGTTCATTATCTTCAGGACGTACTCGCCGCCCTCCACGACCGACACGTGGAAGTTCTGGTCTTCATAGCTCGGCAGTGAGCGTATTTCTGACACTGTCAGCCTGAAGAGCCTCCTCATCATCTCAAGCACCTGAGACTGGCTCAGGTTGGGTGTCATACACTTCTCTGACATTTTACTGCTGAGTGAAAACAACAGGCTTTGCTTTAAGATGTACAAAACAAAAGCATCATAGTAACATTTAGTAAAAATATAAAATATACATTTTAAACTGAAACTGAAAAATATGTATTAGAGCAAATTACATACAACTTTAGGAATCAAAATGCATTTATTTTCCTACATTCTACATATTGTATTACAATGCACATATGTCTTATTTGTTATATTATTATTGTTACTTTTTAAGATATATACTGTAATATAAAGCACATATATTAACATACTTCTGATTTTTTGAATATTTTTGTTATATTATTGTTCTGTTTTCTAATACACACATTGTAGCACAAAGCCTCCTCATCATCTCAAGCACCTGAGACTGGCTCAGGTTGGGTGTCATACACTTCTCTGACATTTTACTGCTGAGTGAAAACAACAGACTTTGCTTTAAGATGTACAAAACAAAAGCATCATATGATATCAAATAGATTCTGATTTTTCTTTTTTGCATGTGGGTATTTTTAAGGGCTCTTACCCTTCCTAATAGTGCTGAAGTGGTTAGGAAATTCATTTATTATTGATCACCAGTTAATCAATTAAAAACAATTTTCACATACCATAACACTGAAGTAATTAATCACATTTATATCATATTTAATCATATTTATTTATTTGCTAATCTGTAAGTCTTTTATGTCATCATCACATGTAATATATAAAATATATAAAAACTGATTCCTGAATAAAGAAGAAAATACAATTCTGTTTGTTTTGATGTTATTTTGACAAAAGAGGAAATAACAGGACATTTTAGACTCTGGGAAGCTGCATGTATCCTCATTTTCTCATGTATTATACACTAAATGATGGATCACTGAATCTAAATGGAACTTTGTTGCGATCCAACACTCTTTTAAGTTTAAAGAGTTCCTTTCAAAAGTATAAACTCATCACTGTGGATGTTTCCTGTATTATCTGCAGTGTTGGCAATCAAATCAGCTCGTTCCTTTGCCAGAGAATCACACAGAAAGACTAAACAAGATAAAGGACTGACATTCCCCACTAACTGACACACACATCGCTCAGGATGGTGTCTGTGATTTAAAAAAAAAAAATCCTGAGTCTGAATAAATAGCAAAACAAGTATTTAACACAATGTATGAGATAACAGTACACTAATGAAATAACAGACATAACAGACATGACAGTACGTACCTCAGGCTGTGGAGAAACACCAGGAGAAAAACAGGTAACACTTCTCATTGTTGTTCCACTGCTGACATCCCACTGAACTCCAAACACCACCAGACTGCACTTTTTCATGGGTGGAGAAGTCATGACCCGCCTTACTCTGACTCTGATTGGCTAATACCTATTACTTTCGTTGGGGCGTCCAATGGAAAACAACCACCATGAAGCCTGTCAATCACCTGTTGATTCCTGCACTGAACATTTATTTGCACTGTGCTGTATTTCTATAACATATATTTGTCTTTACTGCTGTACTTTGCCATATTTTTAAATATTTTATATATTAAAATGTTATCATTAAAATTTGATGTATGTAAAATTAAAATTTAATATAGAAATGATTTATTAATATGGCAAAGTACAGCAGTAAAGTCCAATACAGTAGAGGACAGTAAAACTATCTACATACAGAAGGATTTTTCAGGATAAAACTAACACTGACAGCATTAACACTCACACTATAAAGCTGAAGAATGTATACAGAAATAGAAAGAAAGATTATAGGATTCAATGATTCAAAGGCTTTAATGTCATCTGCAAAAATAAAGAGGTTATCAGTGCAATGAGATTTTTAAATGCTGTGCATATCGTTCAGTGTTCAGTTTGGTAATGTGGTGCAGGGGGTCTGTGCAAAACATATTGTCCTTTGCTTGTTTATGTGGGGGTGGGAGGGGGCAGGAGCAGAGGCTGGGAGGTGTTAATCAGCCTCATGTCCTGTGGGTGGAAACTGCATTTGAGCCTTGATGGTGTTTTGTATTTCAAAATAAATCCAACTTGTAATTAATCAGCTCCCTCCACAACATACAGCATTTTTATTTCTGCCATATCAAGTCAGGGAAAAGATAACTTCCTGTTTCTAATTTTGATGGTAAAGCAGTGGAAACTAAAGAAGAAGCAAATCGACAAATAAATGTCTTTTTTCTTTGCAAAGTAGCTTATGATATACCATTGTTGAAAAAGAATAAAAAACACACCTAAAAAGTGAATTTCGGTATGAAAGTCTCACTGACAAATGTGCTGTTCTGGCCACCTGTTTGAGTTCTAGCAGATTTTATAAAGGCCTAGTCAACATTCAGAGGTGGGGAGTACAAATACTTAAGTAGCGTTTACAGATGTCTGTACTTTACTTGAGTATTTACTTTTCTGAGTACTTTTACTCCCTACATTTGAACACAAATATCTGTATTTCAGCCTAAGTGGGTGGAACAATAACACACTGATGTAACAAGAAGAAAACACTAAAACCACATTTAAAAAAACATAAAATGAAATAAAAATTAAAAAAAGACGAAAAATGATGTATTAAATGAGAAAACACATAGCAAGATAAAAATGACAACAAAATGAAAAATTCTGTAACAAGGTGAAAAACAATGTAAAAGATCTGAGAAGATGAAACAGACAGAGAGGGAAACTCGACTGTGGAGGAAAGAAAGATGAGGTTAGAAATGTCCTTCAAGGGAATACTTTTTACTTTTACACTGATTACATTTAGGAGCCTGTACTTTTTCACTTTTACTTGAGTAAAGAAGTTGAATAAGTACTTCTACTTTTACCAGAGTCTTAAACAAGTACCTGTACTTCTGTTTGATTTGTTTGTTTGTTTCTTTGTGTTTACTTGTGTTTACACCTCTGCTAACTTGTTTTTCCTGAACTTTTGTGACATTAAGTTTTGAAACTTTCAAAGACATCCAAAGTCATTCATTATTGTCATTCTCTAATTTAACTTGCTTTACTGGTTCAAATATTTGACATGACAAAAAGATGCGGTTGTATTGTCTGTTATCATTATCCTGTAATGTTGAGCTGTGATGAAACACTAAAAACACACTGGACACAAGAAACGTTGGTCAGGTTTGTCGGGTCTTTATTTACATTTTACATTTTCTTCCTGTGGTAACTACAAGTAACTCATTTTCAAATATTTGCTCATTAATCTAATGAGTGAGCAAACACATTAAGCAGTTTTTCCCTCCAGCCTGTCCGGGACCTCATGCAGTGCCTCTAAAGGAAGACAAAAAAAAGAAGACAAAAGACAGGCACCATAACGTCACATTGCCTCAGTGAGAGAAGCCACATGGTCCTGCTGTCCTTTATTCCTGATTACAGTGACCAAAATTTACTTTGGCTTGTTCACACTGACAAAGTGGATAAATAATACTACAGGCCAGAGGATAAATATGTATTTTTGCTTTTGGGATGAACTGTTAAACAAAACGTGTCAAAGCTTTTTAAGTCAATGGCCTGTGACTTACTTGAGCAGATAAGGTTGACTGAACATGAAAACTTGGCATATACCGGTCATTCCCAAAGACCGGGTCGTGACCCACAGGTGGGTCACAGAGTATTTTATTTGGGTCTGCTATTCTACTACAGAGACTAGAACATTTAATTGGCATTAAAGGAACAGCACTAAACTGGTTTAAATCCTACTTATCAGATCGCTTTCAGTTTGTACACGTTAATGATGAATTCTCTGTGCAGAGTAAAGTTAGTTATGGAGTTCCACAAGGCTCAGTGCTTGGGCCAATACTATTCACTTTATATATGCTCCCCTTAGGCAATATTATTAGAAACCACTCAGTTAACTTTCGCTGTTATGCAGATGATAGCCAATTATATTTATCGATAAAACCTGATGAAACAAATCAGTTAGCCAAACTGCAAGCATGTATTAAGGATGTTAAGACCTGGATGACCCACAATTTTCTGCTTCTGAACTCAGATAAGACCGAAGTTATCGTACTCGGCCCTAAACAGCAGTGAAAAAACTAATCACTAATATAGCTCCACTAGATGGCTTTACTTTAGCCTCCAGCACCACAGTAAGGAATCTGGGGGTTATTTTTGATCACGATTTATCATTTAACTCCCATATTAAACAAATCTCGAAGACTGCCTTTTTTCACCTCCGCAATATCAAAAAAATCAGGCACATCCTGTCTCAAGCAGATGCAGAAAAACTAGTCCATGCATTTGTTACTTCTAGGCTAGACTACTACAACGCGTTATTATCGGGCTGCAGCAATAAGTCTTTAAAGAGTCTGCAGTTGATTCAAAATGCTGCGGCACGTATACTAACAGGAACTAGGATAAGAGAACATATTACTCCTGTATTAGCTTCACTGCACTGGCTACCTGTAAAATCTGGAATAGAATTCAAAATCCTTCTCCTCACATACAAAGCACTTAATGATCAGGCACCATCATATCTTAAAGAGCTTATAGTACCCTACCACCCCACTAGAACACTTAGGTCTCAATATGCAGACTTACTGGTGGTCCCAAAGATCTCAAAAAGTAGACTGGGAGCCAGAGCTTTCAGTTATCAAGCTCCTCTCCTGTGGAACCATCTTCCAGGTTCTGTTCGGGAGGCAGACACCATCTCAACATTTAAGAGTAGACTTAAAACCTTCCTTTTTGATAAAGCTTATAGTCTGGGCCGGCTCAGGTTTGCCCTGACCAGCCCCTAGTTATGCTGCTATAGGTTTAGGATGCTTGATTCCTTCCCCAGAGTCTTTCTGCTTTGTCATCCTGCAGATTCCCATGGACTGTGGCCACACATGGATCACTGATCACTGCTGCACTTTCTACTGTGGATTATTATAACTCACTTAATCAATCAAACATTTATCACATTGTTGTTGCTACTACTACTATTATTTTTTTTTTTATTATTATCATTATTGTAACATCTAGTATTAGCATTATTATTTACATACAGCTTACATATTTATATGTACTACTATTCCCTACACATAGTTTTACTATTGATGTTCTGTTACTACTGTTCTCTCTGCTTCTGTTCTTTTCTCTCTCTCTTCCACCCCTCCCACCTCCCCTCTTTCTTCCCCTTCTCTTTTCCTCTCAACCCAACCGGTGCCGTCAGATCGCCACCTACCATGAGTCATGGATCTGTCCGAGGTTTCTGCCTGTTAAAAGGAAGTTTTTCCTCGCCACTGTCAATTGCTGGATGTAAATATAATTAATTATAGAGTGTGGTCTAGACCTACTCTATATGTAAAATGTCTTGAGACAACTTTGTTGTGAATTGGCGCTATATAAATAAAATTTGACTTGACTTGACTTAAAAAATAAAACACTATGGAAGAAGTTCTACAAAATTTAAGATGTACTATCTATAGTACACATTTTATAAAGCATTTAAAATGTGTATATTGTTTTATTGATGAGAGGAGAAAACAAGAGCCTGTTAATTCTGCAAAGTTTAAAAAAGTTTTACCAACCAGTGTTCTGTTGAGATAATTTTATAATAATTTTCTTCTTTAGATAAACTTGAATCTTTGACTTTTAGAAAAAAACAAAAACAAATTCTGTTTCAAAAATTGAGCAAAGTTATTGAAGTAAGTTGCCTTGAAATTTTGAGTTATCTCAACTTTTTTTTTTTTTTGGTTTATTTCCTTAATGAGAGGGGGAAAAAATGAAATGGCCTATTAACTCAGCCTGAATGCATTTATTTTTTAGTATTTTATGTGTGTATGCATGTGTCAAGATAATGTGTGGTGATGTGGAAATGGCAGTGACAATGGTCAGGAACGGTCATTAATGCACAAATTAATTTTCTCAAGATTATAAAGGCCAATTGTGAACTTGGTCACAATGGTTTGATATTTTTAAAAAGAAGGTCCCCAGAAAAAGTTTAGGTAACACTGATATGTACAATATATAAAGAAGTTGTGTTAGTTTACTGGCATAATATTGTGGTCTGGGTGAATTCTGATTGGCTGCAGGGTGCCCATTAATTCCTTATAATGGATAATAGTGAAATGGTTCAAAATGGTTTAAATTAATGCGCTATCTACATAACATCAGCCTGTGTCTAAAATGTAATCTCAGGAAAGATCAAATCGAAAGCAACTGAACTTGTTTAAATGTCTTTTGAAGACGTTTCGCCTCTCATCCAAGAAGCTTCATCAGTTCATGCCTGTCAGACTAGTCTGAGCAGGTCTATTCAGTTTCAGTGACGGTGGTTAGGAGTCGTTAATCATAGGTGACAGCCAAGTTGTTGAATCTCCTGGGCAAAGATGAAATGACAGCATTGTAAATAGGAGAGAGGTTATGTCTCAGGCCTCCTCCTCTGTTAAGAGTGGGTTTCTCCACTTTAACGTAGATGGCTTCCTTAACTCCTCTCTCAAACCATCTGTCCTCCCTGTCTAGAATGTGGACATTGTTGTCCTCAAAGGAGTGTGCTTTCTCCTTAAGGTGTAAATAGACAGCTGAGTCCAGGCCTGAAGAGTTAGGTCTCCTGTGTTGAGCCATGCGTCTGTTCAGTGGTTGTTTGGTTTCTTCTATGTATAAGTCATTGCAGTCCTCGTTGCATTGGACAGCATACACCAAGTTGCTCTTTTGTGTGTGTGGTGTGCGATCTTTAGGATGTACCAGTTTCTGTCTGAGTGTGTTGCTGGGTTTGAAATACACTGGGATGTGATGCTTGTTGAACACCCTCCTGGGGTATATAGGAAACCCACTCACATGGAGCAATACCTACTCTTTGACTCACACCACCCTGTGGTGTTATCTGAACTCTGCAACACAGGGCTGATAATGTACCAACCAGCACTCAGGCCCGAAAGAAAGAGCACAAACACCTGAGGGGAGCCCTCAAAACCTGTGGCTACCTCAGATGGGCCTTTGTGAAAACAGCCACACGTGCCAGAAAGAACACCAACTCTGAGGGTGATGAGAAAAAGAAAAACAAACGAAACAACATAGTGATCCCGTATGTGTCTGGGGTATCTGAGAAACTCAGGAGGGTGTTCAACAAGCATCACATCCCAGTGTATTTCAAACCCAGCAACACACTCAGACAGAAACTGGTACATCTTAAAGATCGCACACCACATACACAAAAGAGCAACCTGGTGTATGCTGTCCAATGCAACGGGGACTGCAATGACTTATACATAGGAGAAACTAAACAACCACTGAACAGACGCATGGCTCAACACAGGAGACCAAACTCCTCAGGCCTGGACTCAGCTGTCTATCTTTGAGGACAACAATGTCCACATTCTAGACAGGGAGGACAGATGGTTTGAGAGAGGAGTTAAGGAAGCCATCTATGTTAAAATGGAGAAACCCACTCTCAACAGAGGAGGAGGCCTGAGACATAACCTCTCTCCTATTTACAATGCTGTTATTTCATCTTTGCCCAGGAGATTCAACAACTTGACCTCCAAAAACAACAGTGGTTCACATTCATGTGACTCTAATGACTGTCACTCATACCTGGTTTTGGGTGACTCCCAGGTCTAGTGACTCCTTACGACTGTTGTTAAAACTGAATGGAGCACTTATGAATTTGAACACATCCACAGAGGTTAAATACCTGGGTTTCCCACCATTTAGTTAGACTAGCTCAGACTAGTCTGACAGGCATGACCTGATGAAGCTTCTTGGATGAGAGACGAAACATCTTCAAAAGACATTTAAACAAGTCCAGTTGCTTTCGATTTAATCTTTCCTGAGAATGGCAATGACCTGGACGAATGAGCACATTCACGGACATGTGTCTAAAACGAGTATCATAGCAACAGAGACACAGTCAAACCTCCGTTTGTGATTGATTGCTGCACATCAACAAGCCACAGGATGGCGACTGTAACACACAAGCTGCAAGAGGTAGACCTACACTGCCACTGTGAATTTACTGATACTTTGTGTGTGGGTGTGTGTTGTGGGTGCAGCTACCTCCTCTGGCACCTGGTGGAGCTCTGCACCTGTTTGAAATCACCTCATCAACTCACTGCTCAAGATGCCAGCTTTCCAACCATTCAGCGCCGGATTGCTCAGCCAGCTCACTGGTAAACTATCGGCTGCTCAGTATTACTTGGTATTACTTGAGATTCTTTCCTCATGTTTTTTTTTTTCCTAACATAGTTTTCTCCTGTGCTCCAGGATTCCAGTGCTAATGTCTCCGCTCAGCCATCTACAAACACTGTTCC
>JAJHUR010083497.1:11408-52613 GCA_027495735.1 Lutjanus campechanus | reverse complement strand
AGTTTGAGAACCACTGTTTTATATAATTAAATATGAATATCTGTGGGATTTGGACTGTTGGTTGGACAAAATAAGAGTTTTAAAGATGCGAACTTAGGCTTCAGGAAACTGTTTTCTGTCATATTTTACTCTGTGCTGTTTAACTAACTTAACATTAGGCTACTAGTCACTACTAACTGGTCAGCAGTTTATAGACTGCTTATGAACATTAATGAAAGCTTTAACTTACCTATTATGTCATTGTCAAGTTTTCATTTTCCTTTATTTAGATTTTTACACACTTTATTGTGCACTTATTAACAGTCAACTATGTATTTTGTGGCTACTGGATCTTAAGTGTGAAAATAAATCCTTTGTCGTGCATTTATAAGCAGTTAACTATGTGAACAATGCTTATTAAGGTTAATAAATCCTTTATTATGCACTTCTTAAATCGTCTCTAAAGTGTTACATACTTATGTTAATAAGCATCTTATAAGGGCTTTATTACCTGTTAACTAACGCTTATTACAGGCACCTTGATATAAAGTGTTCGGGCTGATGCACTGCTCACTGTGGCTCTTATGTAGGTCATTTAGAGGCATCAGTATTAAATTGAGACACTTTCATAATCAGTTAAAAACTCCTTATAATAGGTTTAAGTAAAAATAGCAGCACCACAATTTAAAAATACTCCGTTACAAGTAAAGGTTCTGCGTTCAAAACCTTAAATAGTGAGTAAAAAGTTCTCACCATTCAGCCAAAACTGTCTCTGGCATTGTTGCATTATTATTATATTACTATAATTGATGCAGTAACATGTGAGATGTGTTTTAATTGTGCAGCAGCTGCAGCAGAGCTTGTTTTATTAATATTTTATACTGTTGGAAGTTTTAATTTACTGTTGAACGATGTATTATACTTTATAAACTCATCACAGGTTTAAAATCGTCATCTGAAAAGTCACTGAGATGTAGTGGAGTAGAAGTATGACGCAGCATAACATTAAACCACTCAACTACTTAAGTAAATGTACTCAGTTACTTCCCAGCACTGCAGGCCGTCTGTAGCTTTTGACGACGGTCCAGCTGGTCTGCTGATCCTCTTAGGAAGTTCCTCATCTGCTGGCGCATCGCTGCTATTTCTGGATGGCGCTGTTTTGGGTGGAGGAGCTGCGTGCATCAGGGTGGTGGGGAGGACAAGTTCGTAACTTAAACAAACACGTTTTACACACGTAGAAAAAGTTTTTACCCAGAAGAAACCTGCCACTTCAGGCCGGTCGCTCCTCAGCTTCCCCGAGAGCAGTTAGATGAGCTCAGCACAGAAAACAACAGATGTTATCATGTGGGATCATTTCCTGGTGAAAAGGTGATAAAGAAGCTCGTGTTGTTTTGGGAGAAAACAGGAGTCATGATTGAGCTGCTCGTCCCTGTGAGGAGAAATTAGATTACAGAGGTTTTTTTATGGGTCACGCAGTAAATGACTCAGACGTAAACACACACACATATGATCTACTGCTGACAGCGTCTGCTCTGGTTTTTTGTTTGTTTTTCTTCAGCCTCTCTACGGCCTGCTGCAAGCTAAACTACAGCTCATCACGCACGCCTACTTCGAGGAGAAAGACTTCTCGCAGATCTCTATTTTAAAGGTAAGAGTGTGAAACTGTTTGTTAATGTTTTACCTTTTTTTATTTTGTTATCACCTCTGTGTTTACGTCAACGTTTCCTCCTCCGACCCTGCAGGAGTTATACGAACACATGAACGGCTCTCTGAGGGGTTCGTCTCTGGAGGGATCACAGGTTTATCTCGGTGGGTAAAACCTTCATTTCGGGTGCCCGGGTAGCCACGTTGGTTGGTCACGTGCCCCCATATACAGAAGCTAAAAGTCCTCACCTGTCCCACCAACTCTCTCCCACATTTCCCTAAAACTGTTCTATCAAATAAAGGGGAAAAAAACAAGAAGTTTCCACAGTTCCTCAGGAATGTTTTGGCAAAAAAATGAGCAGATGTGGCTCAAACACAAATAATCTTAAGGTGGATACAGCAGGTCAGCAGCTGCTCTTTAATATTTTTTAATTATCTTTTTTATTACTTTTTTTAATGATACAGGGGAAACACAGTGGCTAAATACATCCGCCTCCCCGTCCCAAACAAAACAACAACAAGAAAAAAACAGTAGATAATTTCCACAAACAAATAAAACCAGCAAAAAACAAACAATGTAAGGCCAATAATGATAAGTAAATGACACCATAGGTGACAAAATACATATAAACATTGAATAACGTGAAATCAAATAACAGATTATCTATTATATATTATTATAGGATTGATTTTTGAGTGATTTTTGGCTCGTTTTGTTGTCGCAGATATTCTTTAAAATGTTTTTGAGTAATTTCCTCATTTGTTTGTTTTCTGTCTTCAGGTTTATCACCAAGAGATTTAATACTGCACTTTAGACACAAGGTAGGAAGACTGAACAATAACATTTATTCCGGTAGTCTAATAGTTTTTATGTTTTGTTTGAAATGTCAGTAATTCTTTTTATTTTACCTTCACAGGTTCTGATCCTCTTCAAGCTCATCCTGCTGGAGAAGAAGGTACGACGAGAAACAAATCTTTTCTCGTTTTCCAACAGTTCAGGACATTTGAAGAACGAGTCTGAATGTTGTTTCTCATGTGTGCAGGTTCTGTTTTACGTGTCTCCCGTCAACAGACTAGTCGGAGCTCTGATGACGGTTTTATCGCTGTTTCCAGGTCAGTAAATCCAAAACAAAGACGGAAAAAATTCTCCTCTTGCTCTGAAAATTAGGCCTGTTTAAGGATTGTGAATATGTGTTTTTTATGCATTTGTGCAGCTGAGAAAAATGGCAGAAAAATCTAGCAGACAGCTGAAGGTTAGATGGATCAGTATTGATAAGCGGACTAGAATGAAATAGAATAAAAATGGCTCTGACATTTCCGCCTGATCTGATTTGTGCAGGTATGATCGAGCACGGCCTGGTGGACTCGTCCCACTACAGGCCGAAGGGCAGCGTGTCGGAGGACCTGAGTCTGGTGGAGAGCGTCTCCGGAGCCGAGGAGTTCGTCTCCGTGTCCGTCACCGACATCGCCAACACCACACTGGAGCTGGAGGCGGAGGAGGAGGGCGCCGCCCAGCCCGCCGGAGAGTCTCTGTCCTCCGGGAACAGCACGGAGGGGGACAACCACCTCCTCAAACCGCCGTCGCGCACCTCCCCGGAGTCCTCCGAGAGCGACTGGGAGACCCTGGACCCCAGCGTGTTAGAGGAGAGCGGTCCCAAAGAGGGAGCCGAGGGGAAGGAGGCGGAGTCAGAGCTGCTGGACGCCTTCGACTCCAAGCCGGGGACGCCCATCACCGTGCAGCCGCAGGCCGCCAGCGGTCAGGGAGTCACCCAGGGTCTGGTGTCAGGTCTGGAGGAGGATCAGTACGGCCTGCCGCTCCCCATCTTCACTAAGGTAACACTCAGACTGTGAAATACAGCCTCGAATTCAAACCTGTGCAGCATCTGAGAGTTTGTTTACATACGTGGAGCCGTTGCATCGCTCGCCAACAGAGGCTCCAGACGAGCCACGGACAGAATTTAGAGGAAAAGGTGCTGAACTGTAGACATATAAATAAACAAACAATGAATTAATGAATTAATTTATTAGAAATTTGATTCCTCAGAACAGATTCGGGAACAAAGTGGCACTCCAGAGGCTAAAAATAAAAAAAAATCTCATCTTATTTTGGTGATATTTGTTTATAAATTCATATTTAAAATGGTTTATAACCTATTTTGGACGTGAACTCTTAACGTGAAGGTGAACTGTGAATGTTTCCTCCGACTTTTAGAGGCACCAGTTCATAAAATAAAATCAATATTAGTTTATAAATAACCGTCAGCTGGCAGGAAGTTAATGTTAGTTCAGGTTTAACACTCGGTCGGCCTCTCCTTTGTCCTCAGTGTGTGTGTGAGAATGACCTTTGCCTCTTGTTGCCAGGGTTACCTGTGTCTGCCCTACATGGCCCTGCAGCAGCATCACCTCCTGTCAGACGTGACGGTGCGAGGCTTCGTTGCCGGGGCGACCAACATCCTCTTCCGCCAGCAGAGGCACCTCAGTGATGCTATTGTTGATGTAAGTCCTGCACGTGTAAAACATTTTGGACTTTTAACGCTTCAGTCAAATTTTTTTAAACACTGTTATGTTGTGTTTTTTTGTAGGTTGAGGAAGCCACTATCCAGATCCAGGACCCCGAGCTCCGGAAGATCCTCAGCCTGACGACGGCAGACCTGCGTTTCGCCGACTACGTGGTCAAACACGTGACGGAGAACCGCGACGACGTTTTCCTGGACGGGACGGGCTGGGAGGGCGGAGACGAGTGGATCAGGGCCCAGTTCACCCTCTACCTCCACTCTTTACTGTCCTCTGCACTACAGCAAGGTGGGAGGACTCAGACTTTGTTCTTTTCGTCTTCATCTCCCTCACAGACTCATTCCCTCCCGCTCACTTCTTCATTTAGAGGTTATTTTAATTACGTTCTCATTAATTTAAGTGAGTTTAATCCAGAGTACCTGCAGGCTATAAAAACGTCTGCGTCAAGTATTTAAATACATTTGATCTAAATTGAAGCATCACATAGTTTTAAGCACATTCTCATTTGTTTTACCTTTTAATGATGTTCACTCTAATGAATCCAAAATGGCTCAATTTTAATTAAAAGACCACACTTGTACTTTTTTTTTTTAAACTGCAGAAACCATTTTCCAAAGCATTAAAAAGTCCGTTTTCGCTCCACTTTGAACGTAAACTTTTATGAGATACGAGATATCAGTGAACATTTAAACATTATTTTTTGTCAAATTACTTAAAGAAGATAAAGAAAGCTCCAGTATCTGAGAGAGGAACCTTTAGATCAGGGATACTCAACTTGCTTTGCCTGTGGGGACCACTTTTGCAGAATGACAGGCCAGTTAAAGAACAAACAGTAATTTTCAGATGAACTAATTTATTAATTTAAAGGTAGAACATGCTGGATTTGTCAGTTGGTGAAAGATAGTTGATTGTCGAGTCAAATACCATCGTTTTGGGTTGGCAGATTGTCCTGAGCAGCAAAATAATGAGAAAAATTAGCCTGAAAGACGGTCACACACAAAGATCAGTCTCCTCCGTCACTAACAGCCTCGTGACGTGTCCGTCCCTCCTTCCTGGGAAAAAAAACAGCGTGAATCAGTTTATTTTTTGTCCAGTTACGCTGCTGATCATGTTCACTGACTCCAGGTTTCTCTTTTCTCTCTTGCCGTCGTCTCCGTTCAGATAACGAGAGGCTGCTGGCTGACTACGGCGCTCCGTTCATCACAGCCTGGAAGATCAGCCACAACTACCGGGTGTGGTACAGCAACAAGCACCCCGCCATGGCCGCCATCACCCCAGGGTAGGTGGATTAGTGTGTACGTGTTGTGTGCAGGAAAGAAAACTAATTTTAGGCTGTTAAAAGTGTATAAATTTGCTGTAACCTGTTCCAACCTATTTGTTGGAAACCTGTGTGCAACATCTGATTTATTTCTGATTTTGTTCTGTTGTAGACACCCGTTCCAGGGCCAGTACAGTGTTGCTGATGTGAAACTACGACTCTCACAGTGAGTTTTCTTTAATTTCTCTGCAGTATTTGAACCTATTATTTCATCTCCTGCTATGCACATTACAACACGTGCAACCTTACTTCTCATTTTGGTGGAAATTCACCAAACTTTAAGACATAAAACATGAAAAACAACAACCAGTGAAACATGAATAACAGGCGAGACAAGAGGGGGGACAGTGCAGAATCAGCAGCAGACCTGTGACCTATTTTTTTTTTTTTTTCTTTCAAAGTTCATCGTATCGGGTGATTTCCTGTCTTGTGCTGATCAAAACACGTATGTTGCTGCCCTCTTGTGGTGACAAGATGCCAGTAAACATGACACTGAAACAAGCACAGGTTCAATAGTAAAACAAAATGTGGATTTCACTTTATTTCAGTTTCCCATTCCTTTAAAAAAACAACGTAAAAAGTTACTACACAACCTCTAAATTACAGGTAAATCCAGCGTTTTTCAAAAATCAACTTAATTCAGTCATTTATGAACATTTTCCCAACTCATGCTCAGTGTTTTGTAATCAAACTCCTGACTGTGCTTTTACTTTGAAGGTGCCAGCTGTAAACAAACAGCGTCAGTCTGAGATTATCGATCAGAATTAATTTCTGTTTTGGTTTTGACATAGATACAGATAAAGAAAATTTACAATTGCAGATTTTAAAGTATCAGTTTAGATGTGATGATAAAGGTTTCGAGAGTCTGGAAATGTTTCCAGAAAGCTGTATAAATGTTGTGTTAGAACACTCTGATATAATATATTGTTCAACAGTATGTATGTTGATTTGTGTGCACAAAGTACTAATTTGAAAGCAAGAATTAACCCGTTGAAGATCACAAATTAGTTTTTTTCCTCCTCTTATGATGGAACAATTAAAGGCTCACTTCAAAATAAAAGACTGGAGAAAAATCTAAACCAGGATTTTAGACAATTTTTTAGTATTTTTAGTGTTTTAGTCACCTAAAAAATTAAAATCAGTTTAAATGTACACTATATTCATAATGTTTTCACTGCTTTTCTTTGCTGTCAGACAGCTTTTTCTGTTGGGAAACCACCATTATTTAAATCAAATCTCTTCTCTCTCCAAACCAACCAAACTCCATTAACAAAATCAGCAATTTTACCTCGAACTCCCAACGTGTTCTGTGAGGTACAATGAATGATTTTTCCAGTGGAGTTTGGTTTAGCAAGAGAGCGCGATATTTGGCTCATATAACGGTGGTTTCCCATCATAAAAAGGCTGTCTGACAGGAAGGTAAAAAATATATTTTATTCTACATCCAGCTGTGAATACTTTATTATTACTGTGAGTTCCAGAGAGCAGCAGGCAGTGTGTTACTACATGCTGTGTTTGTGGGTGGATGCAGCAGCTCACTGAAGGTGGGGGGTCGGTCGGGTGGCGTTTGCGGTGGCAGCAGCGAGGGTCTCATATCAGCTGAAGTCATTAATTATGAGCGAGTTTCATTCTCAAAAACAGAGCTGGAGACTTCTTCAGCTCCGGATCCGGTTTCATTCCAGGAGAGCGTGGATGAAAGGCGACTCCGCACACAGCTGGAGCGCCGCTTCTCGTGTTACACGTCCGATAAATGCCAC
This sequence comes from Lutjanus campechanus, assembly GCA_027495735.1. Taxonomy (NCBI): domain Eukaryota; kingdom Metazoa; phylum Chordata; class Actinopteri; order Lutjaniformes; family Lutjanidae; genus Lutjanus; species Lutjanus campechanus. Next base: position 45,401 of record JAJHUR010083497.1, on the reverse strand, counting down.
ACAAACACACACACACATTCAAACAGTGAAGAGAAGAGTGTGTGTCCCCCCCTCGTCCCTAACTTAGCTTTACGGTGAGGACACGCGGGCAAATCTGCTTGGCTGTGATACTCGGCGCTCTCACTTTACCTCTGGGTGTTCGGTGACGCGGCCGCTGTGAACTTTGTCGTAAATCCTCAGTAAACAAACACGGAAAAAAAAACTGGAGGAAATTTAAACTGTACAATATTTAAATCCTACATAGTTAAAAAATATTGATGACGAAAAGCCAAAAAAGTCAGCCAGATAAGATGAAAAATAAGAAAAAGACACAAATAAATGTAATATAATGAAAAGTTATTGAAAATACAGTACCTAGCAAGTAGTTTTAATACTTCTCAATGCATTTTGATCAGTAATTTATTATTTCTAGGATTAGATTCCAGTTAATGGCCAGGTAGGATTGTTTTTCAGGTGTTTCCAACAACTCTCGAGCGTTATTAAGTCAAAATTTACTGAAAAAGGAGAGTCAGTCATTTAAGATCATTTTGTCCCAAGTCATGCTCAGTGTTTCGCTGTCAAACACCTGTCTGTGCTTTTACTTTGAAGGTGCTCAAACAGACTTGGAGTGTTGGAGTGTTCATTTCCGTTTTGATTTTGGACGTAGACGTGTGGAAACGCTTTTGTCTGTTTAAAACTCTGCTATCTTTTGCAACCTTGACTTTTAACTGTCACAAATAAATGAATCAGCTCCATTAAGAAATGTTTGTGTTCCAAAATAGTATCAAACATAATTGCAGGCATTCATTAATTAAAAAAATGTTATATACTACTATTATAGCATTTAATTTAGTTCTGTATTTATTTACCTTTGTCTTAATTCCCCAGTTTGTTTACTTTCCTTTTAATAAATTCCTTTTTTAATTGGTTATATCACAAATTAATTAATAATTTAACTCACATTAATTTCCAAAATTCACAACATGTTTTTATCTGATGAGATTTTCCGCTTCAGTCCATATTTGTTGGCATTTAGACTCGAGGAGACACACACACCTGTATTAACAATCTAACAGCACCATAAATTATATTTTTGTTGACAATAGTGACTAGTGTTCATTTTAGAAAGTTGATTTATTAAGAAAAGACTAACTCATTGAATCCAAGCTGAGGATTTTGTAGAAGGATTTTGACAAAACGACAGACGTTTGAAGCTTCAACTGAAAACAGAAGATTGAAAAACTGTCCCATGAAAAGGTGCAAGAAGGAAATGAAGTAATTTACCAGGAACTACATGTGAGAGAGGCTCAAGGAAGTAAAGTGTGTGTGTTTGGATTTTGGACAGTTAATCCAACAACAACAACAACAACAAAACTAATTTGCATGTTGACAAATTTGCAGACAGTTTGTTTGTTCCTGCGCTCGTCAGATCTCAGATGATGCAGAGATTCTGATTTGAGAAGTGTCGACCGGCTCAGATCGTGTTGTGTTGGTGCGTTTATGGACGGGAGGGAGGGGAGGGGGGGTTGAAGGGGCTCGGCTCCACTCGCTGCTCTATAAAACTCTGGATTTAGCCGGCGTGGTGGTGGTGGTGGTGTTGAAGGGGGGTTGATGTGGGTGGGGGGGTGCAGGCAGGAAGTTTGGCGCTCTGCCATCGAAGCTTCTCAGGAATAAACGCGTCTCATTTCCTGCCTCAGCTTTTTGTCACAGGAGGGGATTCAGCCGCTGTGGAAAAGTGTGTGAGTGTGTGTTTTTGTGTGTGTGTGTGTGAGGTTTTCCTACACGTGTTCCCTAAGCGGAGACGTGAGGGCACGGCGGCAGATAAACAGCTCCGTCTCCGCTGCGACCTTGAACATCAGAGACGAGTGTTTATTGGCTGCCAGGAGCTTTCGAGCCTCGCACGCTTCCATCGCTGAAGGATGTTGAAATTCTCCTCACCGGGACGAAAAAACTGGAGGCAATTAAACCCAACAACACTGAGTCTGAGCAGACGTTCTGCACGTGTGCAGAACAGGTTCAGCTGTCAGACGCACTGAGACTCTGCTGATGTGTTACAGGATCACCAACAAACCAAAACTGGACAAATATCTTCAGTAAAAATAACACCGTTCTGATAACCTACAAGCTGTGATTGGCTGATTTAATCACATACTGATACATTAATTATTAGAGCTGCAACAATTAATCGATTCCGTATCTTTCACTGTTACTGTACCTGACGGACGCAGCCGAGCAAACCATCCTCGCGACGCCACAAGCCAGGGGAGGGCAACATGGCGGTGCCCTCGCTGCGAAATCTAATGTGCTTCTTTTTCCTCTTAAATGCTTCCATTTATCATGTTTGTTAACTATATAAAGGTTGATTAGAGGGCAAGTCTATAACTTGGTTGACCGTTTCAGGGAGACTTTAAGTTGCAGCACTAAGGAGGCTCTGAACCTTAATCAGTATCAGTGTGTTTACACAACTGCCACTACTGACAAAAGGACTGTTGACCTTAAACATATTTTTATCCTTTCTACAATTGTGTCCACATAAGCCAGTTTACTTCCTGAGCATCATATCACCTGGTTCCTCACTGAGCTCTGCGCCTCTATAACGCATGTTTACAGTTTTTCTCGTCCAGTCCGTCAGTTTTTGGGACATTTTTCTGAGCTCGCAGCCTCACATCCGTCAGAAGCAGCAGAAAACTTCCACACTCCAGTAAACACGGAGCTGTTTTCCTGCAACTGGAGGCTGGACGACAGTGAGGGGGAAACTGGGGTTAGTGGGACAGACGGCGACCGGTTTGACGTATCCCACTTGTCAGGGTGCCGGTTGAGAAAGTAAAAGAGGAAAGCTGAGTCCAGCTCATCAGTCTTTGTCCCGCTGCTGCTGCTGCTCTGCCACCTCCCCTCTATTTATACTCCCCTGGAAAAAAAAAATAAAAAAAACTAGGCCCTACGCATGACTTCCTTGTGAATGTGCTGTGTTGCATGTGTATTATAGAAGCACCGGGGGGCGAACACAGCCGACCCTTTTCATGTGTCCCCGGCATCAGAGCCGGACAAAGAGCAGCCGGTGGCAGAGATGTTCTCAGAAAACAGAGTCATGTGACGAGCTGCACGGCTGCAGGCGGACACTCTTCCTTTTATTGTCAGCGGGCCGCGCGACGCTGCATAAGGAGCTGTTTATTTGGGTCAGCCGGCGAGATGGAGAGTGTCCGCCGGGCTCCTCTGTGAGCTCACAGCGTGCACAGAGGCTCTCTGCTCTCTGCTACCAGCAGATTGTTGGGTGGTATCTGCAGAAAAACAGTTTAAATCTGATCATTTTACCACAGTGTTTCCATCATTCCAGCCACGTTTCCCCTCGACAGCTTCATTTCATTAACATTTGTTCCACGCTATGATATCTAGATGTCTTGTGCATTATTTTAGAAACATTTTCCCTGAAGTTTAGATATATTTAGAAGCTTTGACATGTTTGCTCTGGAATCTTTTAACCATATATGCTGACTGAGATCAGTAAAATCAATAAAATCATGATGAAAACATGATTAAAAGAAGTTTTAAATGGGATCAGTTTTAGTCAGGGCTGCAAGTAATGATTGTTTTCACTGTTGATTAATCTGTTGATCATTTTCTCGATCAATCGATTAGCTGTTCGGTCTATAAAATGTCAGAAAATGTGGCATAAAGCAACCAGTGTTTTCCACAACTCAAATATTCACATTTAAGAAGCTGGAATCAGAACATTTTAAAGTTTGTCTTTATTCAATTAAAATTTGTCTTGAATCGATTATCAAATTAATTTAGTGAACAATTAATAACCGATTAACTGATTAATCGTTGCACCTCTAGTTTTAGTCTGAGTCTTTTGACTAAAATGACATTTATTTTAGTCTGAATTCTTTTAATTTTAGTCGACTTAATATAAGATTTTAGTCATATTTTAGTCGTTGTAATCTACAGTAGATTTAGTTGACAAAAATGTAACGTAATGCAAAATTTAAACATTTCTCTAGAACTTCCAAACTGAATCTCAAAACTGAAGTTTTTATCCCCAAATATTTCACTTTATGAAACAAAAAAACAGAAAATAGTAACTTAATCAGTGAACTAGAGGCATTGATCAGTAATGTCATCAATACTAAATCAGAGATTTAAAGCCCTTTGTTCTTAAAGCCACTGTGTGTGTAGACTTTAAACATTAAACACTTAAACTGCACAAACAAAACAAATGAATAAAAAATTCCTCAACACTACTGGAGATGCTCTTACTTTGAAAATACGGACAAAAGTTGGCACAGCGAGGACAGATTCCTGCTGGACGCGCAGCCTTGGAGCTGCTGGATTATTGATCCTAGCAACAAGCGCCTGGCAACCGCAGCTTGTTTGGCAGATCCACTCGGCGTCCCCGTGAGTGACGGCGCCGCAGGACGTCCGTCTGACTCCCGAGACGCCACAGAGGCAGCGAGCGGCGGTGCCAGTTCACGCTCCGCCGGGCTCGTTTGTGCACAGAGCGGTGTCATGTTGATGCTGTAGTCAGATAAACACTGTACAGTATCTGTCTGCGGTGTGTAGGGACGACACACACACACGTCTCACTCTCTCTCTCTCTCTCTGGTTTTAGGTTTCATTCACAGACTTCACATGCTGAACGTCTCCTTTAGATCAGCTCTGAATCTGGACTCTGACAGCCGCTTCTATTCACGTCTGTCACTGAATAATCAGGCAGGAAGCAGCAACATGCATCAGCTGAAATCTGCCGTCTTCACTTTTCTTCCTTTGTTTCAGTTCTCTGCAACCTTTAAACTCAAAAGAGACATTTTGACCAAAAAAAGCAACAACAACAAAAAAACTGCCTGTTAAATTCTCTCTTTTCCGTAAAGACTGTTTTTTAAATTTTTCATCCATAGCCGCCGTCAAAGTTTAGAGGAAAAGGCGCCGAGCCATAGACACGAGCTGGGATTTTGACATTTTAGTTGACGAAATGTTAAAACTGTTAAAACTAAAAGTTTATCTAAAGAAGAAAAGTAAATTATCTCAACAAAAGTTTGAGTTTTTGAGTTTGGCATCAGATGATGTAAAATCCATGTAAATCTTTTTGACTTTCAAATCATGAAACTTCAAAAATAGTTTGGGAAAGACTTTCCTAAACTTTTTACTTTTTAAAAATGACAAACCATCATGACCCGATTCACAATAAGCTTTAAAACGAGCAATTGAGAAAATAATCAACTGTGAAAACAATTGTTAGTTGCAGCTCTGATCGTGATTATTTCGACTGAAATTGCGATACGAGTGCAGGAAACTATTAAAAACATGATGATGTGATGTTTATATTCAATCATATTGTGATTTTGTTTTTGTCAGCCCTTCCACAGAGGGTGACAGAGCATTTTCCAGATCTTTGGATCTCTGAAGGAGAAACTGTCATTTTCTCCTCTCACCAAGAAAAACAAGTCACAGATGTAATATTTTAATCCTGGAGTTTACTGCTGTTTTCACTTTAAAACACACTGCGACTGTGTGCGATCGCTCTGTGTCGTGATGATCAAAGGCGCTCGGCTCCTGCGGGCGGCTTCACTGTAGTAAAAATCAGTGACAGGTTTATTTTCAGATGAAATAATTGGCTCATCAGAGGGTGTGAAGGCAGCTGCTGACACGTCTCCACGCCGTCTTTTCAACAACGGGGGATCCGTGCGAAAGGTTGCGTGTTGGACTCTGATAAAGCCGGGCGGGGCCGCATTTAGCCGTGCGTTTGTTGTGAAACACAGCCGCGCGGTTTCCGCTCTCAGGTCGGCTCCGATCATCAGATACTCCACCTGTGGCTGCTGCTCAGCCTCGGCCGTTACATAATCCCCTCTAACAGGTCGGCTCAACATTTAGCAACGGCACCTTTGTGTAGTTTGTTTCCTGGAAAGGAGGAGGAATTCCTACAATGTCACATCGGAGACAGGAGAGGAGAGGAGAGGAGAGGGGGGTGCATTCATGGGTCATGAACCTTTTTGTTTTTTTTGGTTTTCTCTCTCTGCAGCTCGGTGCAGAACAGCGAGAGAGGGAAGAAGATCGGAAACGCCATGATGACCACCAGCCGCAGCGTGGTCCAGACGGGGAAGGTCGTCGGTAAGAAACCTCAGAAAACAGCCGCCAACTTTAACCACACTGAGATGCTCTCAGGCAGTCTGATGATGCTCAAAAAATCAAAAATACACAGTTTTTCTCATACCTGTGGCGCTGCTGTATTTCCACCTGGATTGTTTTGGTGTGAGTTGCAGAGTTTTGGGGGGGATTGTTGCAGCCTAAAATGTCTTTTCTAAAAAAGATTCTGATGCATTTTGCTACGTTTTTATGCATTTAAATTGCAGGAGCAAGTGAAAACTGCAAAGGAAAGTTGCAGTTTTCTTGTTTAATTCATTAAAAGCGCTAATTAAGCTCATGATTACAAAACATGTTTTATTAGCAGATGAAGACGTGAACCTGGGGCGTATTCCACGAGCTCAAACTCAGTTAAAACAACAAGCACACAATTATAAAATGTGTTTTGTTCTTTTCAGTACCTGTGAAAAAATATAAATGCATAAACAAAGTGAAAAATAAAAGAAAACATGGAGTCGGTTCATGTATGATGTTTGCACAGGGACTGTTAGGACCAGTGGAACTCGCAGGGAGGAACATGGGAGACAGAACAAAGGAAGAATATGAGGAAGTGATTAATTGATTATCAAAATAGTTGGCGATTAATTGAATAGTCGATTAATCGTTGCATCCTTGGACCAGACGTTTACCTTTCTGTAGTTTTTTCCGGGTTGTGGACACGTTTTGGTCGATAATTCAGACAGAAATCGTAAAACAAACACGTATCTGTGAAGATTTGAAGTTTCTGCTCTGTTAGCGACGTCTCACTCTTCTACACCTCTCAGGTCAGTCGGTGGGCGGAGCCTTGACCAGCGCCAAGTCGGCCATGTCCTCCTGGTTCTCCACGCTGTCCCAGCCCGCAGCTGTGACCCCTCCAGAGCCCGCCACAGAGGTCAAACCCTGAAAAATCGACCCCACCTCACCACCACCACCTGTCCTCTGTCTCCTGACTGTGTCCTCGTCCTCCGGTCCTCAGCGGAGCGAGAGCTGCTTTTATGACGGACGTGAGCAGAAAAAAACCTTCACAATCAAACAAGGAGTTTTAGAAAACGCGGGACGTCGTTCTGGACGGGAAGGCGGGCGGCGCCGGCGTTCAAACCAACTGTACAGTCCATATCCACTGTGAGGCAGAGACCGCCGGCGGTATTGATCAAAACCCAGACTCATCAGCAGGCTGCGTCCCGTCCCCGTCCCCGTCCCTGCTGCAGTTTGTGATGCTGGACGCTTTACTGTGAGACACTACAGATGCTGTCATTGGGTTTGCGGTGTTCATTCTTTGCTGCATATTTCTAGAGTTTCTCTACATTGACGACTATTTTGCTGAGAAATAATGTTTAAAAAACAAAAAAACAAAAAACAAAAATCCAGCTGTGTCACAGGATTTGACAGAACAGCATGAGCTGTGGCACCTTGAAGATTTTAACAGTTTAGATTTTTAAATTCATGTTCGGTGATGCCTCTGTAGTAACATTGTGGTTGTCATGGTAACAACGCGAATTCCTCTGCGAGATTTAAAATTGCAAAAAAATACATATGTTTTGGCTGCAACCAACAATTATTTTATTTATGGATTAATCTGTTTATGTTTAGGGCTGCGACTAACAATTATTTCATCTGCCGATTATTCTCACGATTCATCTTTAGCCTATAAAATGTCCAAAAAAAAAGTGCTCATCACAGTTTCCTTGAGCCCAAAGTGACTTATTTCATCCAAAAACAGTCCAAAACCCAAAGACTCTTCATTTACTGTCATAAATGACAAAGAAAAGCAGCAGATCCTCACATTTATGAAGCTGAAACCAGCAATATTTTATCAAATTATCAAAATAGCTGGCAACTAACTTTCTTTCAATCAGCTAATCAATTAATCGACTAATCACCGCAGCTCTGGTTATTTGTTTAATCTAAGAAATGTCAGAAAATAGTGAAAAATGTTACAATTTCCCATCAGTGGAGCCCCGAAACTGACAAAATGTCGTACAACATAATCGGACAAGTCAAATTTATAACAAGATAAACCAATAAAAATAGTGTATAAACCTGTAAAGATATAAAGAGGCTTCATACTTTTCATTTAACTTCCAGTAGTTTGGTTAAAAATAAGGCTAATAAGTTTTGTCAGTTTCTGGGCTCCATAGATGTCTTCTAATTACTTATTTTGTCTAGCAAACAGTCCAAAACCCCTAAAATATTAAATCTAAGATAAACAAATATAGAAATGTGAGCAAATAATTTGCATTTTTCTTGATAAATAAGTTAAAATCCACTGCTAAAGCCTGAAAATTAAACAATTAATCTCTTATTTCACTAATTATTTAAACTCTAGACCACAATAACATAATTAAAATATTTTAATGCTGTTATTACAATAACCACAATGTTATTACTTGAATCCTTGTGTACCTGATGCCTGATTTTGTGATGAAAACCTCCCTTAACTATGAAGGAATCTGCACCCTGCTGTGTGTTTGACGGGGTGTTATTAACCCTCCTCGCCCAGGCCTTTTTGTACTTTGCTGTCAGAATATACAGTATATATTGGGAGAACTATATTTAGTAAATCTGAAGCTAGTTTAAAGTCAGATATCTTTATTTATTTGTTGTGTATAAACGTGTAATCCCATAAATATCCATGTTTTCGTCATGACAACACTGGAACAAGTCCTGATCTGTGGACCACTGTGTGTATTTTGCACAACGCAGCCATCGTATTCTTATTTATGTGACTCTTTAACTCGTATGACTGTAATTTTTGAGGTGCTTACAGGATCTTTTCCCTCCATGATGCAAAATATTCGACAACAGTTGGATTAAAAGTGGTCCAGTGAGCATGCTCTGTCCAGTCCAGTTTTACAGCTGTAATGTCATCTGTCTGTCTTTAAAAACTTTTAATATTTGTTCTTTTTTTTGTTGTTGTTCTTCTTCTTCATGCTTTTAAACTTTTTTTGGCATTGACTCATTTTCTGGAGTTTCCTTTTGATTTCTGGATCGAGTACAAAGAAAATATCTGCAGTTAAAAGCTGCTTTTTGTTTCTTTTTTTACCCTCTGATGATATATTTTCATTTTGTATTTAAAAGATATGAATGTATTGTGAACTAAAATTCACAGAATATTTTCTTGACAGATGCTTTTAATGTATTTGAGAAGAAAAGCGATACTATACTATATTGCTGTATTAAAAAAAATAATTAAAATACGCCGCAGACTTTTTATTTTCAGCGACTATACGGGAACAATTCTTCTCTTTCATCCCTCTGGGTTTGTGTCTGGGTACAAATGTAGGTCAGCCAAACAAAGTGCTGTCCAGTGTCTGTGTGTGTGTGTCTGTGTGTGTGTGTTTGTAGAAGGGGTTGTTGTTGTGGTGGAAGCACGTGGCCAGACAAAAAAAAAGAAAACGCACCCATGTGCTATCGGACAACAATTTGGCGGCAGCATCACAGGGACACATGAACCCGGCGACCCTCAGATTCGAGCAGAAATTCACACCCAGTGATCCCAGACTGGACGAGGACCGTTTTTATCATTATGTCACTCATCCTGGAGAACTGGGACAAAACTGGAAATGTCAGACAGAAATATTTTAAAATCAAACTTTGTCCAGTAATTATAGTTTTGTAAACATGACTTCTGCGCACATATTCTAAACATATTCCTAAATTGTCAGTTACCTCATGCAAGTTACCAAACTGACGTCAGATGAATTATTGTAACTCGAGACGTAAAAAAACATTCTGTTAAATTCTGGCTCAGCAGCCGCTGTGGTTTCTGTCGGGCCGTGAAATGTTTTACTGCTGCCGCCAACATGAGACCTGATATCGACAACAAAATTAAACTCTTTCCAACATCTTAACGAGAGAAATATATGCATGTTTTTCTACAAAACCATTTGTTAAATACAAACAGTAGAACAATTCTGCTCACTTAAAACTAATTAATATTTCCAATTTTTATAATTAATTCACATTCTTTGCATAAAGTAAACAAGGCTACAGATCGGCTCGAACCTCAAACTCAACTTTAAAGGGACAGTTCAGAGTTATTGAAGTGGAACAAGGTCAGCGGCAAAAACACAAAAATACAACAAAAGCCATGTCCATTAAATGTACACTATATTTAGAATATTTTCACCTCTTTATGTTGCCATCAGACAGCTTTTCTGACTGTGAAATTAAGCTGTTATAGCCATTATATCGCTCTTTCCAAAGCCACCAAACTCCACTGACAAAAACAGCAATTTTACCTCAAAGAAAACGTGAGTTGCTGGGATATCGCTGCCGTGATAGATTCGTTTTTAAGCCTTATTGTGGGACCGTGATGAATCTGAACTAAGCCTTTAAAACACAGATGTCTCACAATAACAACCAAACTAATTGATCAAGGGTAGCGGTGAAGCAGCAACTCCTGTATTCTGCGAGGTAAAATTACCATTTTTGTCAATGGAGTTTGGTTGGTTTGGAGAGAGCGATATTTGGCCGATATAACAGCAGTCTCTCATCAGAATAGACTGTCTGATGGCAAAGTAAAGTACTTTTAAGTGAATATAATAAATAATAGTGGTTAGAATTCGTTTTGATGGCGACTCAATTCAAATAATCCGAACTATCCCTTTAATAACTTGAGTATTTTCAGTAAATAAGATTGACATTTTTACCACATTTTCAATAAAACAAAAGGAAACATGGAGTCGGTTTCAGGAACGTTTTTGGTATGTTTTTTAATAAATTAACGTTCATTCAAAATACAGTGCCAAAGGAATATGATGCAGCCAAACATGCTAGTAAGGTTTGTCATGAAGCACCTGTGCTCATGTTTTTAAGGTAGGAGGAAGACCCCATCCCTCCCCAACCCGCCCTCTCCACTACTGCTGGCGGTTGCCGAGACGATTTCCGTAAGCAACAGCCGTGGGCCAGCCCTCTCCTCTCACAACCAATCAGCAGCAAGATTCCTCAGTATTCACTCGAGAAAAATTAAATCTGATAGGAAAAAATGGAAATCTACCCACAATCACACTACAGTAATGTCTGATATTAAATTAAAAAAAGACACTAATACAAAATAGACCTGGTTATTTTCCCCACACTAAAACAGTTATGAAAAATATATATTTTATTATATATATATTTCAGCAGCTTGGAAATAAAAAAAATGCATGAGCCCGAAACCTATGTTTGTACTGAGAGTGGAGTTGTGTGTGTGTGTGTGTGTGTTTGTGTGTGTTTGCAGAGACCCTTCGTGGAAAGAAAAACATGATCATGTGACGATGGATGGAGTGAGGTGTAAACTGCGAGCTGTGTGGAAGACCTGTGTGCAAACAGACTGACAGACAGGCTGTGGAGGCGCTATAGTGGAGTCAGGGTGGAGGACAGAGCGGTGAGGGAGGAGAGGCGATGGGTGACCGGACCTGCAGTCACCCTCTTTTTTCATTTTCTTTTTTTTTTACCCTCTCCGCCTCTCACTTGTTTCCCCCGTCGGCCCTCACACCCCTCCCGAAAAAAAACCCACGGCCTCTGTTCCTCTGGTCTGCAGGGCCTCGTGAACAAACAGATGGATCCTGATTTTAAAGGAACGCTCCGAAATCTGTCACTGGAGCATCAAACACACCTGAACGCTTTAAAGGCGGCTCTGAAAACGTTTGTGCGGAGGATGGTTCAAAGGATTCCAGCGGAGACGCAGAACCACAGCAACAAAACAGACCGAAACCAGTGCCAATACTGCAAAACCGGATCAATGAATCATTTACACAGCGCTGCAAACAAAAGATTATTCTCATTTTTGGTCTACGGAAGAGTATTAGGCCCAAAAGAGTCAAGATTTTGGGAATAAACTTGAAATGTTAATGGAAAAAAGTCAAAACTTCGAGAACAAAGTCATAACGGTGACGTAAAACAGTCCAAATTTCTGGAATAAACTTGAAATGTTGATGGAAAAGAGTCGAAAACTTTCGAGAATGAAGTCGAAAAGCTGAGAGGAAATATCAAGATTCTGAGACTGAAGCTGAAATGCTGAAAAAAGTCAAAATGTTGAGAAAAAGAAAGTCATGATTCCAAGAATAAAGTCAAAATGTCAACTTTATTCTCGACATTTTGACTTGATTCACAAAATGCAAAAACAATCTCCCTCCTCCGATTGATTTCTTTCTTATGCCCGGTGCCAAAACTGAAAGTTCAACTTAATTCTCGAAAATTAAACCTGATTCTCAAAATGCATTTCTCCCCTTACGCCTGGCTCTAATAAACTTCAAAACTTTGGACTTTGGTCTATGAAATGTGGAAAAAAGCAACAATAATTTTAAAAATAAGTACATCACAAGTGAACAGATGTCAGATCGAGGTCTTCAATTTGCCCATTTTGTCCGACCAACAGTCAAAAACTCAAAAATGTTCAATTTACAAAGAAAATCATCAAACCTTCACATCCGAGAAGCTGGAATGGATCATTTTGTTTGAAAAAGTGACTTGAATGACTTGAAATCAGTTCATTAAAACTGTTTCCTGGTTCTTCAGCACTACATTTAGTTAATTTCTCAAGCAAAACATTTTCTAGTTCCATTTTCTCAAATATGAGACTTCGTTGTAGACGTTTGTAAACTGAACAGAGATGTGTGTTACCGTTTTTTCCTTCCCCACACCGAGAGGAACTTTACTCTAAACTCAGGACCAAATAAACGCTGGTAAACAAGATGGAAGCGGCTCGTAGATTTCAGACAAAAAAATAATGATCTGCTGATGAGTGGCTGGTGGATTTTGAACAGATATGTCAGTGGCTGGTAGATTTTTAAGTGTTGATTCTCCACCCTGAATAAAACTCAGTAAGTTTTTTTTGTTTCTAAACTGTTGGTCAGATGAATCTTTTAAATTTAAACTTTTGGAGGCACTTCTGACCACATTTTATTGACAAAAAACAAAAGTTTTATAAAGTATATTTAAATAAACCGTCTGTGTTTTTCTTGGACAATCTTTGAGGCCAAATTTCCCTCCTGGGACAATAAAGACGAGTATTAGAAAAGTATTTGGGCCAGGCACAAAGAAACTTCTTTTTGATTTTTTTGATTTTGCATTTTGAAAATAAAGTCCAACTTTCTGTGTTCATGCCAGGCTTAAGAAAAATCAAATATTCTTCTAATACTTTTTGCATTTTGAGAATAAAGTTGAAATGTTGAGAATATTTAGAAATGTTGAAAAAAGCTGAAATGTTGGAAAAAAAAAAAAAAAAGTTGAAATTTTGGGGAATGAAGTGGAAAGTTTTCCTCCACATTTCAACTTTATTCTCAAAAACTTCCTCCAGTTTATTTTTCCTGATGCCTGGCACTAATAATGAAAGTATGACTTTATTCTTAACATTTCGACTTTATTCTTGATTCCAAGAGTAAAGTCATCATCATCATCTTCCTCTATGTCAAAATATTGAGAATAAAGCTGAACTGTCTTAATCAGTGCCAGACGGAAGAAAAAATATATATATAATCTTGAGAATTAAGTCGAAATGTTGAAAAAAAAAGTTGACAAATGCCTATTTGTCAACTTAATTTGCAAAACTGCAACTTTTTCTTGCGTTTCAGCTTTTTTTCAACAAAGTTAAAGTGATATTTCAATTTTATTCTCAACATTTCGACTTCATTCTTGAAATGCAAAACAAAAACAAATCTTCCTCCTACATTGTTTTCTTTGTGCTCGGCCCCAAAATTCTTCCACAAGACCACCTGCAGCTGGAGGAAAACTTTCAGCCAGATTTCACGGACTTGGGTTCACGGGTAATGAACTTTCAAGCTCGATATCAGAACTTCTCAAACCACTCGTGCTGCATTACGCGAGACATTTTTCGTGACGCGCCGTCACCTCATCGTAGCGCCGAGGCTTCACCAGAAATCAGCACGTTTAGTGAAAAAGAAGAAGAGTCAAAATTTTTCAGAGCCTCCTTCTCGAGCCTGCGGGGGGCGTTTTTGACGCTCTGATGACAGATTTTCGGCGGCGTTTTCCTTTAACAGTGGTGAGAAAAGAGAAAAGGAAGAGGAGGAGGAGGAGGAGGAGGAGGAGGAGGAGGAGGAGAGTGGGGAAGAGAGGGAAGCCACAATCGGAGGTGGTGGTTGGGGGGGCTGGGGGATTTTGGTACAGTTGCCATTGTCATTCCAAGAAGGTTTACCAGTTAAGTGCATCATCACCCTCATCATCATCACAAAAATCAGTTGACGTTTAGATTATCACATTGTAGAAACAGTATGACAGACTTGTAATAATATCTAACAGATGTCACAACTGACAAAATAAGAAGAAAAAAAAAAACAGAACTTTTCAGATTACTAGTATTTTTGAGGGGCATCTTTTTCTCTCCAAGCTCGTTTGAGGCCGCGTCGTTCGTCAGCAACAGCTGGAGCGAACGCACGCCGTTAAAAGTCCAGACATCCCTCCGTGACACAGATAACGTCAAACCCTTTCATTATCTTAGATCTGATGTGACCCCCTCCCCCCAATCATGTTCATCCCTCAGCGGCGCAGGTTCAGTCAGCGAGGTAGGGGAGCGGAGCGCAAGAGCTATACGTGAGGGAGGGTCACCAGCTCCCCGTCCACCTCGAACTCCTCGGCTCCGTCGGGGGAGAAGAGGTAGGTTGGGGGTTTCCAGGGGGACTCCTCCAGGCAGGAGGGGTACAGCTTCCCCACCGCACAGCGGAAGTCCTTCCCCAGGTCCCAGAGCACGCGTTCGGACACGGGCTGCCGCAGGTACCAGCGGTCCAGCTCCATGTCGTACTGATAGATGGCGTACTTGGCGCGCTCGTTCATGTGGGTTTCTCGCATGAAGATGCACAGTGAGTTGAGCAGCACCACCGCCCGCACGCACGGGTCCGAGTAACGCTTGGCGGGGATGTTGGCGGCCAGGCGCCACTCGTTCTTGTTGACATCATAGATCTCCACGGTGACGGATGAGCCGTCGATGGTGCTGGTGGGCAGGCGGATGCCGGAGTTGCTGACCACGTGGAGGCCGCCGATGTAGAAAATGAGGTCACCGAAGGCAGCTGCGGAGGCAAAACAGCGGCTGGTCTTGCGCATGGCCATCTCCACCCAGGTGTCGGCACGGGGGAAGTAGCAGTACATCAGGTCGTGCGTCATCACGTAGATGCAGTCGTGCGCCACCACAGAGGTGCTCCAGTTCCAGGCGAAGGGCAGCGGGCTCATCATGCTCCACTCGTCCTTCTCGCAGTCGTAGCGCTCCACCGTGCGCTTGTTCAGCTCTCCTCCGACGTTATCGCCCCCGATTGCATAGATGTAGCCCTCGCAGTAGACCAGCGAGGGCTTGATTCGGGCGCACAGCATGGGGGTTTTCGGTACCCACGCGTTCTGCTGGGCGTCAAACCAAAAGAAACTATCGACCGAGTGGAAGACGGCCTGTAACTTCCCACTCTTGCCGTGGTTGGTGATAGTGTTTTTGAGGGGGATCTGTCCGCCGGCGATGAAGACGTCGTTGTCAGGGGTAACGAGGGTCCCCACCTTCTGCAGGTCTCCTGGGGGGTTGCTGAGCTTGTAGACTTTCTCCGCCTGCGGGCTGTAACAGACTATCGTATAAGGCATGGACCCCGCCATCACGTAACCCTGGTGCTGCGTTTCTGACATGGCCTCCATGAAGATGAGCATCTCCTCCTTCGTCATGCCCAACCGCGGCTTGAAGAACTTGGGCATGGACTTGTAGAGACCCTGCACCACCACGGACTTGTCGTTGGGCGGCAGACCCTGGAACCAGGCACGCTGCGTCACTTCGGACAGCGCGTCGATGCGGATCTGACTGAGCACGGAGGACAGGTGCTGCGAGCGGGCCTCCATGTTGTACTCCAACCACAGCATGGCGGCCTCGCGCACCGTCTCCTCCTTCTCCACGTTGAGGTTGTCGCTGCTCAGGACGTCTATCAACAGCTCGTGGGACAGCTGCAGGAAGGCTTCCTGCCGGTACACCACCGGGAACTTGTGCTCCACCATGCGCTTGGCGCTCTGCTTTAGCTCGCTACAACTGAACAGGTCGCCGATGCTCAGCATGCGGACGCAGTTCTCAGCGTTTATCTTCTTCACCAGATAGTCTCTGCACTGCAGCAAGACGTCCTCCACCTGAGCGAGGACAAGAGAGGACAGTTAGAGGTCTGACACACAAAAACATCTCTCTTTGCATCAACGGGCAGAGCTCCAGAAGAACAACACCAGCGTGCAGATATTTATGTGCATTTAAATCACAATTTTACAATGTAGATAACGAACTATTCTGACGAGAAGTTAATCAATTAGAGTAATTTTTTAACAAAACAAAAGTCCAAATTTTCTGATTAGAGCTTCTTAAGCATTAATATTTTCTGCTTTCTTTACTTTTCTATAATAAACTGAATATATTTGGGCTGTGGATGTTTTATAGACCAAACAACTAATTGATTAATCGAGAAACTAATCGACAATGAAAATAATCATTGCTGCCCTAAAAATATGGCAATAAATTAAAAATAAAAATAAACTAGATGTACCAAATGTCACTTTTTACATTAGAAGCTTCTACTGAGAGTTTCGAATGAAACTCTGAACGTCTTGTCATCATATTTTCTGACGTCACAACCTGAAAAAATGTTTTTAGAATAAATTAATTCACCACATTAAATGAGTCTGTCTTTTTTTAATTAAATCAGCATTTTTCAGTGAACATAACTTGTCAGTTTCATCAACATAAATGTAATTTATGGTGCTGTTAGATTGCTGCTGGACCACAGGAAGGAAAGCAAACAGCTTTTCTAGTTTTTTAAAGTCAAACATCATCAAATTCGGACTGAAACAGAATATTTTATGAGGTAAAAACATCCTGTGAATTTTGGAAATGATTACATCAATCTTTATTAAATTATTATTATTTGGATAGTTTGGATCACATGAGCCGGAAACAATCCTATGCAGCCTGCACGCCACTGGAATCTGCTTCAGTATGACACGATAAAAATATTTGCCGGGTTTAAATAGAATGAACAGACGTGCAGAAAAAGCTGTAAAGCATTACAATGTTGAGATGTTATTCGAATGTTAACAGCTTCAAAGAATTCATTAAAAAATAAAATCATACTTAAAGGATAAGGCAGTTACTCCACTACCCTACTAGAGACATAAATCTTTAAAAAAATAGATCATAAATATATAGTTTCATTTTTTTAAAGGTTCAGTAATTTGCTTTGACAGCGAGAAAGTTACTTTACTCAAACAGGTGGAAATTTTCCTGGGGACTATTTTCACTGGTGGATTAATACATATTCAGCGCTCATGTTCAGTTTTTGGACAACAGAGGAGCTCTGTGGTACAGATACAGTAACTAAGATATAATCAATAAATTCATTGTTGGTTTTGGTCTCTTCATGGGATTTTCTGATAATATAAAGTCCTTGAAGGATGACAGGAGGACTCGGAGCGTCACTGACCTGTAGGAAGCAGGCGGTCTCGTAGAGCGGCTCCACGGTGCTGTCGCTGATGGCCAGGTTTCCCGTGTAGGCGTAGGTGATGATGATCTGCAGGGTGGCCGGGTCCACGTTCCTCAGGTGGACGTGAGTCTGTTTGCTCTCACTGAGGCCGCTCATGAACATCGCCCTGCAGGGACGACAACAACATAAACAACAACGAAGCCATCAGTCAACGAATCAACACGGGAGGAAGTGAACGACGAGATCTCGCACCGATTAAGAGTCAATAATGTGTCCAGAAAGATAAGAGATTTTATCAGCTGCTGCGACAACACAAAGACGGCCTGTGTCTCAGCAGAGGCAAGTGCAGGATTTTCTGTTTCACAAACAAGTTTTGTATTTTTTGTATCTGACATTGGTCATTTACAACCATAAATAACAAAGCAGCAAATCCTCACAGATAAGAAGCTGGATCCAGCAAATATTTGACAGTTTGCTTGAAAAATGACAGAAATGATTAATCAGTAATCACTTTCCTTCCGATCGACTAATCGTCGCAGCTCTGCACTTTGTGAACGTAATAAATCGTTTCAGTTTTTAGTGGATGATTTGATTTGATAATTAATCTATTATAAACTTTTATTAAGAAAAAAACATGTCCAAACATGTCTCACGTGCAAATATTTTTCTAGTTTCTTTACTCCTCTCTGACAGTAAAGTGAAAAACTCTGGGGACAAAACAAAATATTTCAGGTGATAAACATTTAATCAATTAAAAAAGAAAACAGACCCTTTTCTATTTAATCCCCAGCCTGTTCCTTCTTATCTACAAATAGTCTCTGGTCAACCTTTTCTCATAAACAAAGACCCGACTTCAGAACAAACCCATAAAAACAGGTCAACTTTTTAGTCTTCAGTTGGTGATAAAACTCCAAATTCAGTCTTGCTGAAAGTTTTTTTCTTCTGTTAAATAAACAGAGCCTCCTAATGACAGCTGGATTCTCGCCAAAGTGGCTGTAAAAACAGACCAAGTTACCGACCAGAGTCTGGGGACCTGCGACTGGCTGCTGCTGGATTTCATTTCCCAAATCCTCCGAAAAACAAAATACCAACGTCAACTGAACATTAATAATCTGGTCGAGAGCTCAGTGCTCCTGTATTAGTACTGATATTTATTATGAGGTGATATTAAACCAGATATGTTTTCATTACTGATTAAACTGCTGAATATTTTCTTGATTAATTGATAAATTAACCGGTCAATAAAATGTATGGAAGAAGCAAGAACCCCAAACCCTAAAGATATTAAAGTTTCTACCACAGAAGAAGAAGAAAAACAGCAAATATTTACTTGTGAGAAGTTGGTAACCAGTTAATTTTTGGCTGTTTTGATTAAATAATTACTCACAAAGATCAATTAGCAAAATTACAGTCGATCTCTGGTGTCGATCCACCAAATCCAGCTGCAACCATTAATCATTTAATCAATTATTAATCGGCTATTAAATTAATCACCAACTATCGTGTTAATCAGTTAATCATTTTGAGTAAATTTTAAGGAAAAAAAGTAAAATTTAGCTTCTGAAATGTGAATATTTTGTGGTTAAAAAAATAGAAATTAAAGGAAATTAAATGTTAAAGTAAATAAATAGAGAAATTAATACATTTATTTCTAATATTATATTAACATTATCTGATAACAAAACACCCGTGTGATCCACAACACAGACTGCTGCACTGAAATATCATTATTATCATTATTATTAATTTGGTCATTTGATGACATACTAATTTGTTTATTTATTGTTGATTTTGCCTGTTTCTGCTCTCTCTGCTAAAAGCTGTAAATAAAAAGGTTTTACACATATTAAAGGTTAAATCAGTTAAATGAAACAACATCTGCTTTTTTCCCTCCAGAAACAGTTCATCAGGTTCGTTACTGTGACATTGTTCATTCACACCGTTATTGACTCAAACTCAAAACTGTTGTTTGCGTTTGTCCAAATTTTAACATCACAGCACTCGATACTTGAAGTGTTCTCGGTCTCAAAGAGCAGGACTGAATCCCTCCGGTTTATCTGGAGCAGATGTTTCTGCTGACAGTTGTTGTGCACTGATTATCGTGTCCGCCAACCCAGTTTCCTAAAACTGGAAGACAAAAAGTGACAGTGAACACCTGTCTGGTGGGCTAACGGTGCAGTCTGGCTCCAGCTGGGCTTCTCTCTCTCTCTCTCTCTCTCTTTGTCTCTCTCCCTGCTCTGACTCCCATGATGCTGCTGCAGCCTTGGCGAGCCGCCTACACGTCCACGTCGTCATTCATCAGAGCTCGGAGAGAGTCGGAGCCTCTTTAACCTCCTTCACTACATCAATTTCTCACATTTTGTGAAATCTGTAGAGACGTTATTGGTTTGAGCTGCTGATTTGGATTTATTCTGGAGAAGCGCCCGGTGTTAACTTCTGTAGTGACGTTCCATCTAAATTAATTTTGATAATTAATGAATCTATTCAGCTGAAGTCAAGTATTGAGGGAAAATGTGAAAACTTTGCGACTTCCATCTCCTAAACTGTTCACTGCCTGTAAACAGGCACTGCTGTTAAATTTACTCTTTAATATTATTATAAATCACAGTTAATTCATGGACTGACTGATACAAAACAATTACAGCTAAAACAATTAATCATTTATTGATTAGCTGATGTAAAATCAATCAACAATTTAGAAGTGAAGAATTTTTCAAGCAAATATGTTTTAACATTCACTTGTTCCAGATTGTTAATCGATGCGTTTTTCCTGATCTTTATTATCTAATAGGTCTAATAACATTCATTTACTGTCATAAATCATAAAGAAAAGTAGCAAAATCCTCACAGTTAAGAAGCCAAAATATGTGGCAATTTTCTTCTGATCGACTGATTGATTAACTGACGGATCATTACAGCTCTATTTTGAAGTGTTGTTCGGACCAAAGAAGGCGTGTTGCTGACATCATCTTGGGTTCTGGGAACTTGTGACGGGCATTTTTGACCATTTTCTCACATTTTGTAGAGAAAACAATTGATTAATCAATTAATCGATTTATCAGCAACCATTTTGATTATCGATTACTTGCACTGAGATATATTTTTAAGGGGAAAAAAAGCCCAAAGACTGATTTCAGCTTCTTAAATGTGAAACTTTTCTGGTTTCTTTACTCTTTCATGACAATAAACTGAATATCTTTGGATTATGGACAAAAAATGAGTTTTTGGAAACACTGATTGACATTTGTTACACATTTTATAGACCAAACAACTAATTGATTAATCGAGAAAATAACAGAGATTAACTGACAATGATTTCTTAGTTGTAGGACTTAGTGAACCAATTTGAAGATGTTGCATTGTTTGTTTTTTGGGTTTTTTTTTTAGAAGTTCCGATGAACATCTTTGAAAATTTTCTGACATTTTATGGATGATGAGATTTTATGAATCATTAGAAGCAACATTAGTAGACTGATTGATGATAAAATAAAAATATCTGTCATGTGCAACTTTACTTTTTGGCACTAACTTGCCTGCATCAAACCGTTCTGCCCTCCTGTGTCGGGGTTTTTGGGGGTGTGAGCCTGCATGTTGCTCGCAGCAGGGGCTAAACCTGACAGGCCGTATTACGCCTGTCTCTTATACACATCTAGATGTGTATAAGAGACAGTGTATAGAGAGGGGGAACACTTGCTCTACGACGCGGTGCATTATTAATTGTAACTGTAGGAGGCGAGCACTTACAGACATAACGAGCGCAACATAATGACGGTGTACCTACACCTCATCACAACCACGCTGAGGGGAGTAATCGCTGTCTTTAAAACACAAAAGCCCAACCATGAATGGTGCCTAGCGTTGGTACCTGGAATTCAGTATCAGCACCCAACAGTACTTTATTTTGGTATTTTACTCTCCCTGTAAAAACAAAAATGTCATTTCAACTGTAAAAAAATAGGTCCAAGATTATATATTTTAAATTGGTTATTAAATTAGAATAAAGCTGCAACTAACTAACTAACTTTACATAGTCGATTAAATTTTTTGATTAATCAATCCATAAAATAGGGCCGAATGATTCTGAAAAGAGATCTAATTGCAATTATTTTGACTGACATTGCAATTAACAAATAACTTTTACATCATTATTCTTATTTTTCATTGAAAGACATCTTATAATGGTTATGGTGTGATATTTGTCTGTAATATGACGTGTCGGCCAGGACGCCTCTGCACAATATTTAATTCTAAATGGCATTTTTTCAGACAATTTTCACCTTTAACAAATATTGCACCTGATACTTCAAAACATTTTATTTTTTCATTTATTTTTTATGACCTCTCGAGGTCCACCTGCAGGACCTTCACGGCCCAGACTTTGGAAATCACTGGTTTACTGATGACTGATCAGGCTAAATATTAAGGCAGGGATAACACAGCTTATAAATAATGTCTTGATATCTTTAGGCTTTTCTATGATATGATACATATACGTATATATATAAATATTCACATTTTCTGCAAAACAATATACCATAAACTCTCAAATAGTGCAAACATATGATGCATTGCTGTTGATTAAACTACCAAATGGTATATAAAGTAGTTAGGGCTGGGAAATATGGGCTTTGGTGCTTTCACAAAATATTAATGCAATGAGATTTTGATAAATAATCATCGGTGATGTGGATATAAGTTTAAAATATTACACAAATTTACTGTAATGCAGCCTTTAAAACAAGGAAAAGATGATACTTGTATTAAAAATCAGACGATATATAGTCTAATATCATATCTACATACTGATTATCAGTGAACTGTACTAACACTGTTTTGGTGTCCTAAATTTATATCAATACATTTGTATTTATCATTGGCCATCAGTGGTCCTGCCCTAAAAATGTCTTCCTTCCAGGTGTCAGACTGAGGGAATAATTGCTGTCTTTAAACACAAAAGCCCAACACTGTACGGTGCATTATTTATTGAAACTGAACGCCACACATAGCACGCTCACAATCAGCCCGCAGTCGTTAAAAACACAAACCCCCCCGACATACAACATGAGTTATTCCACACCCGCAGCAGTGGGCTGACAATGGTGTGTCGCACTCACCTGAAATAGGAGCTACATGTGGCCAGGACCATCTTGTGACACGGGAACTCCGTGTCCTCCACCAGCAGCACAACATCAGTCAGTAATTTCTGTTCGTAAAAGAACTTGAGCTGCTCCAGCAGGGAGACAGCGTAGTCCGTGTTGACCGGCCTGCGCTCACTGAGATCCGACATGGTTGCATCCCATGAATCGCGCCCCAGTTTTGAAAAGTCACACGGCCGGCAGAACCGGACTCAAGCCAACCAGGAGAAAAAATATTCAAAAAATTCAAGAGGACAAACGGGGGGTGGGGTGGGAAGGGGGGAAAAGCTCTTCGACACCTCCACTGGCCTGAGTGGAGGTGTTCAACTCCTATGTGGAAAATTTTCTGCTTTCCTCTGCTGGTGATGAGTTGAAAGATGAGATGAGAAGGTCGCGGTGGTGCGGCTACCAAGTGTCACAGTCACGAGTCCAGAGGAAGGGGGTCCCGGGGTGAGGAAGGAGGCCGTTTCCCCTCGTGGATCTATCTGTCGTCTGAGGTCATGCAGTGAGGCACTGGGGACCGGAGGTAGAGGACGAGCACGACAACTGTCCCAACACTGCTACATCAGTGCTCGTCTGAAAAACACAGGAGGAGAAAAAGAGCAATCATGAGTCTAGAACCCACAGAACCTAGCAGAAAAGAAAATATAACTCATATTATGTCTTTTAACTTTCTTTATCGCTCATTTCTTTGAGCATGTCAGAGCAGAAAACATCCTGAAACCCTCTCAAACGCAGGGCTCGTATATCTTTTCCACAAGCACCAATCGTTTTATGGCAGTATTCTACAGAGAGGTGACAAATTTAAGGAAAACCTGTTTCACCTGTCTGTAAATAGACTTGGCATCCTATAGAACTATAACTCAATCACTAGACGAATAACTTCTGTTTCAATCTTTTTGTTTTTAGTGCAGCGTTCAGAATTCAAGTGTTAATCAAGGATTTCCAGCACCTGTAAAAGTCGGTGAGAACCAGTACCCGGCTAGTCAGTAATGAAATATCAATAAATAAATGTGGGCTCACTTTACTAAATTAAATGAAAATGCAGCTAAATCCAATAACTCGGGATGCAATTTCACTTATTTCTGTAAAAAGTAATAAAATAACTGCTGAATCTACTAATGTCATGTCTTTAATTATGGTGAGTAGTATCAGCAAGAGTATCAATACCAATAAGCAGTATCAGTATCCATATTGGTATTGATAAAATCCCACCAATACCCACCTGTAAACAGCACTATCAACTATCTCCACCTCACCCTCCCTTCATCCCTCGCTTCTAGAAACTGCACTGACAGCCTGACAGTTGGCAACAAGACAGTCTGAATGCAAGAGGGCAACTGCCTGTGGGCAACGACTGTTGTACAAGGACTGCAATTATCTGTCGATTGACCTTACATAAAATGTAAGACAGCATCTGAATTAAACTGTTTCACACTGCTGGTGACTGAAAGGGTGCTTCATTGATAGTGTGGTTTACGTGCTACACTGCAGAGAGATGCCTCCACTTCACATTATGGCACAATGGAGTTTCCCCTCAGCGAGGATATCGTGATCTTAGTCTCACTGCAAGAATACAGTATGGGCTTCAGTCTTCTTCGCCTTAAAATGCTTTTGGGGAACCGGGAGCAGATCTTTCTGTCTGCGATGATGCCAGTACAGTATGTCCTATTGAATATCATTACGTATAGTCTGCAAAACTATGTGCTTCTATGTGTTTCATCCATTATTTGTGGTCAAGAAGTTTAAGAAGACTGTTTTATAAAATGTTGTTTAATCTTTTTCTGACTATGATCCTTTGCAGGTTATGTTACAGAGAAAACACTGGGTATATGACCATTTCTAATGCAGAGAGGATAAAATCAATTAGATAAATCGGCTTTTAATTAAGATAACTTCAGGGAGAGCCCTGTGGTAAATGTGGTCACATTTTAATAGATCAAGAGTAAAATGTACAATAACGTTTTAGTGAGGTAGACAAAAACACACCATACTTTTGGCTGTCAGATCTGCGCACCATGGCTCACATCCTAAATGACTTTGGGCTTTTTTGGCAGGTTACCATGACACAGAGCCATTAAGCCATGTTTACCACCAACGTCTTCATTAGCTTCAAGTAGCAACACCACAAATTATACTGCTAATACTACTGTCTACCACAACAGTCTGTTTCAACAAGGCACTGTGGAGAGACTTTATGGCAGCAGCAGGGAAATGTTAATTGACGTCAAGTGTTTTAATCAACCTGTCAGATGAATATCCATGTCAATGTTACAACTGTCCCCACACCACACTGATAGCTCCAACCCCCTGAGATGACCTGTGATCTGGTGTCATCTTCTGTTGTTAAACACACCCTGTAACACCTGTCAACGTGAAATCCCGAAAGTCTTAAATTTCAGTCGAGTCTGATGTCCCATGAGCAGCTAGCTAGCATTTTAGCTAACATGGACGCTACCACATTTAAAAAACTGACACTGTTAACATTCATTAGCCGTCACGTTAGCTTCTAAGATAAGTGTTATTATTAATGAGCAGTAGGTTGAATCGCTGCCTAGCTATCTAGCACGCTAACACGAGTCAGTTTACCACATATTTACACTTGCTAAGTTCGCTAATGTTCCGAGTGTAAATGCTGATATCTGAAGAGTGTTTATAGCTGGCTAACTACATTAGCATGTTACCATTAAAGGGATAGTTCAGCCAAAAATGAAAATTCAGTCATTATCTACACAGCCTCATGCCGATTGAGGGTCGGGTTTAGTTTTTTAGTCCATGAAAAAATGCTGGAGTTTAACAGGAAAACAGCACTGGAGAATTCACAAAAAAATGGAAGTGAATGGTGACCAGGTTGCTTATCTGGTGTAATATAAGTCTCCACCAATATACTGTTCACTTGTGCACTGTCACACCACATACACCTAGTTCAGACGGTGTGCACGCACACGTCAACACGGCTCCAAGCTAAGGATCTACAGTGAAGATTCAGGCTAAAACCACAGTGAAAATCACATATTTCAAGTCAGTTTGGCATGGGCTTTAGAAGACCAGATGTGCAGTATTGAGGTATATTATGTTATTTTTATTTGAAAACTGGTCACCATTCACTTACATTATATGGGTGACTTTCCTGTGAAACTTAGCAGTGTTTTGTGGACTAAAAAACTAAACCCGACCTTCAGTCGTTATGAGGATGAGTAGATAATGACTGAATTTTGAGTTGTGGTTGAACTACCCCTTTACCAACAATCCACTTGCCACCATGTCCAAAACAAACCCCGTCTGCTATCTAAAACATGGCAAAGTAACATTAGACAGGCAGGCCTGTTGCAAAACACACATCTCGAGTCGTTTCTAGAAGGGAACCCCAGATTCGCGAAAGCTCTCGCGAGAGTAATCATTGTAACACAGAATATGATCTTTCCCTAACTTTATGCAAGTGTGTTTGTCCCTGAACCTACACAGATTTTAATCACAGTGCCGTAACATTAGAAAACATGGTAAGTTTGTACGGTGTGCATGGTAAAGAAACAACGCGTAAAAATCTCGCGATAGTTTTGTAAATAAAGGGTTCCCTTCTGAACCGCGTATGTCTCGCTGAGCTAGCTAACCCGACAAACCTTAACATCACCAGCATCCCTGAAGCTTTGTTGCAAAGTACACGTTCAACGAGGTGGCCACCGTTGTCTTTGATCAACTGATCAATACACTAATCAGCTAACTTCGATGTTATGGTATATTGCTCAGCTCAAGTAGCGACACTTGCTTGACTGCCACCCGCGGCAAGTTAGCGACTTTAGCTTGTGTGCGTTCCACAGTTCCGGGGTAACGTAGCTGTTAGCTAACGAAGCAGCCAGTCTGTTGATGTGTACTAGCTGGCTGTTAGATAGTCAAGTGTCTGCTACCATCAGCTTAACTGAGAACTTGTTTCAGAAAGGACACGATGGGTACAAACCTCTGCAGAGTCCAAATTAGAGAGCGGTCATGCTGCTAGCAGAAACACAGCTAAGCTAACTGCTAAAAGAGCTAAATAAACGTAAGCTAGCTACCTGAATGAGCCACTTTTCAAGTTAACCACTTCAACAACCGTAAATCCAAGATTCCTTACAGTAGGTGTAGGCAGACTCCACGCAGTGAACCGTCGCGATGGCTTTTTTCGTCAGCAGAAAGTGCCAAGTAAGCTCCTCAAGCCGAATTTAGACATTAAACTGTTGTGTAGAAGAAGCGCTGAGCAGCGGACAACCTTTCAGCGCATCATAAGCGCCTGAAAGACCAGAGGCCAAATGAGGATACTGCGCATGCGCCCAGACAGAGCGGCCCAGGCCCAGTTAAGAAAGGAACAGCGACCTCTGCTGGACAGACGGAGACAAAACGGCGCAGGAAAACAAAAATGTAGAGATGTTTACAAAGACGAGCCCTCTGCACTGTACCTCGGTGTGTTCTCCTTTTTCAAATATAATATCCAGAAATATATAAATATAACGACGCATAACTTAACTTTCACATATTTATTAAGTTAGGGTTAAAGAACAACACAAGAGAAATGTATTAAAAAGATATTAGATATGTATTCAAAATAAAATGCACTATGCCATCACAGAATACCCATAACATATATACACACATCAAGAGATTGTGTTTGATTGTGTTGTGTTATTTTATGTGCATACATAAAATAAAATACAATTAAATAAAATACAATTAAATTAAATTAAAATGCGGATTCTGATCATTATAAATTATATACGACAATAATATATATAAAATATATATGAAAATATAAAATATACTGTAATACTTAATCATCTGTAGCATCTGTACATACACTTTAATGATTAAAAAAATGTCAGGCTCAAACTGACCCTATTGAAGCTGAACAATGATTTGTCCGCCTGCACTTGAAGGTCACAGCGCAGGTAGGGCAGCAGGTGTTTCCTATTTGACTGATGAGCGGAGATGTTTCGGCTTTTGTTAGTAGGACGTCATGTGGGCCTGAAGAGTGGAGCGTCTCTACTTCTGTTTGTTTAGGTTTGACTGTAAAACTGTAGTATTTAGTTGTTCGAACCTGTGGGATGTTTATTCTGATGCTTTCGTCCCTCTGCGGTCTTTTATTTCTGACAGGTTGAGCGAGAACGTGCAAGAAAATGGACGGTAAAGATTTCCTCATAATTTCATATACAGATGTTTGGTTTAATAACGTCTGAGAGGTGTAAAATTATTATTTAATTATACCTCAACAAGTAGAGAATGATTGAAAATAATATTTTTATTTTGCAGATGGAAGCAAACAGCCACACACATTTGGGAGCGGACAACAGAGAACTCAACATCCCAGACCTTTCTTCTACGTCCAGCCTCCTTCTCAACCTTATTACCTCTACCAGCACTGGCAGATGAACAACCCCTACAGTCTCTATGGTTTACCCGGAGGTAACAAGACATTTAAAGGGATAATTCATGTTTTTTTGAAGTGGGGTTGTATGAAGTACTTCTAGCAAAGCAATGTAGACAGAGTCAGCAGCAAACCCTCTTTTAGACACCAAAAGATCAACCAGTTTAAGTGCACACTATATATATTTTTTTAATATTTTCACTGTTTTATCTTGCTTTACCTTTTGCCATCATTCTGGTTTCCTCCACAAAAAGGCAAAAGTTTTTTTTCCATTGGATTTTGGATTGGTGTTGAAAATAAGCTCTGTGGCAAACAAAAAACTGGCAAAAGTACTTAGACAAACACCACCTTTATGATTTTTAAATCATGCATGTAATCATGTAAATGCAATCACCAGAAGTAAAACACTAATGTAATGGTGTGCTGATACACTAAGGCTTACATAACCTCACTTCAGAAAACCTTAAACTAACTTTAAACTATCTCTTTAAACCTTCTTTTTTGTCATCAACCAACACTAATTGCCTGAAATCTCACTCTGCATGTTTATCTTTATATTTCGCAGGTTTTAACTTTCCTCGTCCCTGCATGCTCCCTTACCAGTACATGCAGTATCCTGGCTTTGTCTTCCCACATGCTCCGATATATCCGATGGATCACAGGCGAATGTTTGAACCCCGCTTCCACGCTCCTCCCTGGAACGATGCGCCTCGCCAGCCGTATCACCCACAGCCCCACGGGCGCAGAGAAACGGCCTGTTCCGAGGCTCAGACCGACCCCAGCGACGCCATCACCAAACTGATCGAGTGCCTGGACAAGATCCGAGGCGGCGAGAGAGAGCTGGACTCTGGCGTCGGCTCGCAGTCCTCGGGGATGTTTTCTCCAGGAGAGGAGAAGAAGAGTGAGGAGCAGGGTCACGTCCTGCCTTCAGCGCCCGACGGAGGCCATTTGGAGTCTCCGGTTGTTAACTTCAGTGACTCCACGACGGCGGTGTACGACGGCGAGTCCAGCCAGAGGAGCTTAGACATCCTGAGCCCTCAGGGATGCTGGTCAGGAGGATTGGAGGAGGAGTTGCCTCTCGATAGTTCCTCTGTCCATGAGGAGTGTCCTGAGCTCGAGCAATCTGCAGCAGATGAACGCTTCCTCCCTCCGGAGAAGGAAGAGGTCACGGATATCCAGTCAGATACCTCGGTGACTGATCCAAGTGTTCCTAAATGTGACGCTGAAGAGCTCACGAATCCAATCCTGCCTTCTACCTCTGATCGGCCAACGCTCAAAGATCCCAAAAGTGGCGACAAAGTCTCAAAAATCGAAGATCCGAAAGATCAGAACTACCAGATCCTCAAGCTGCCGTTTGAGAGCGTTTTGACTCCTGGGGGTGCTGGAGCCGGCCACCACTCCTCCCCTGCTTACTACCACAACTACATGCCCATGCACACCACCACCCACGAGCGGATGAGCGTCCTCAGCCCATCTCTGGACGAGCTTTCCTCCAGAGACGAGATGTTCTCCACAGATCTGGACGACGTTGATCTCTTCCCCAAGCACGTGTACACAGGCCGGAGGCTCGCAGAGGTCGTCAGCGGGTCTCCGCAAGCAGCCGAAGAGGTAGAGGAAGTGTGGCTACCGGGGTCAAAGAGGTTCATGTGCGCCTGCTGTGGGAAAAGCCTCGCCAAAGGGACGGGCAGGAGCAAAGTCCACGGCGCCAAGATGTACAGGGACGAAGGCGGGGACTCTGAAGAGGACGGTGGCAGATACGTGAGAGGGTGCGAGCAGCCCGTCAGAGTAGTTGTGAGGAAGCATTCTGCACCCAGGAAGTCCCACTCTGTCCCACAGAGACACGCCGGTAAACCGTGGTACAAAAGAGGCCAGTACAAAGACCCGTCAGATCCGGTCAACCAGGAGGA
This sequence comes from Lutjanus campechanus, assembly GCA_027495735.1. Lineage (NCBI taxonomy): Eukaryota > Metazoa > Chordata > Actinopteri > Lutjaniformes > Lutjanidae > Lutjanus > Lutjanus campechanus. The sequence goes on along the minus strand of JAJHUR010083497.1, from coordinate 15,445 downwards.
CGGTCGAGATGTTTGTAAGCAGGAGGCAGCTGATGGAGAAGTCGGAGAGATGACGAGTTCTGAGCTGCAGTGCAGAACATGTCAGGGTAAGTCTCTGCAAGGAATTCATTTACTTTTGACACGTTCAGTTGACTTGAAGGGATAGTTCAGGTTTTTTGAAGTGGGGTTGTTTGAGATAAATTTTTAGTCATTTTATGAGTAAAAAGTCAAACATTTGCTTGTTACAGGTTCTTAAACATAAGAATTTGCTGTTTTTCTCTGTTATTTATGATAGTAAATGAAGAGTTTTGGGGGTTTGGCCTGTTGGTTGGACAATTGTGATGAGATTTTTCACAACTTTTGACATTTTACAGACCAACCAGTTCCTCGTGAAAATAATAGGCAGATGAAAATAATTGTTAGTTATAATCTTACTGTCCACAGGAGTCCATTGCTTCCTACACGGTACTCCTGACTGCTTCTCCAAACTGGGGGCATAATACACTGACCATGTACCTCATACAACCCCACTTCAAATAATCCAAACACTCCCTTTAATGTTTTTCTGTGCTGTTTCTTGACTAACTGTGTTATCATGTGACCGAATGTGTGACCTCTTTTGTAGACAGACTCTGCAGAGAAGATTTGACCACGTCGGATCAGGGCAGATGGGGAGACGGTGACGTGATCCCCAGGAGGAGACAAACGGCGCCTCTGCAGCGACAAGGTTGAATTCAGCCGCTCGCATTGTCTCTTAGAAGTTAAAAAAAACAAACAAACACACAAGTTCAGTATCAGTCTTCTCCTGAACCAGTCACAGGGCCAATCATATCAATCTGTCCAAACAGCTTGTGCAGCATAATTAGAATTTTGCAGCCAAGTTGGAGCAGTTTTGGTCCCAAATTTAATCATTTAGCCCTTTTTATGCTCATGAAATGCTGAGATGGAGCCACACAGTATAAAGTTGGGAGCACTATAAAGTCCAACCGGCTTCAAAGATTATCTTGGCAAAGGTGCCTTTAAAAAGGGCTCCGTCCACAATATTGCAGCATTTTACTTTGAGTGACTGAGCTGCAGGAAATTTATGCCACAAAAATGATGACTCATAAGTATTTGCAATCTGTTTACTGTTCATAAATTACTGCTAATAATAAATTAAACTATTGACTGTTTTTTTTCCTGCAGAAAATAGTTAATTTGTGAACAAGTTGGTGTTTTTGTAGCAGCAGCGCATGACTCAAAGCCATGAATTATGGTAACTTATGTAAATTTTCCTTGGTGTTTGTCCTATCTTAACTGAAAGGTAGAATCAGTAGGATTTGTCAGAACTTTTTGTAAATGCTCCAGAATGTCAAATACCAAAGTTTTGGGTTGGCGAGGCGTCTCATGCACAGCAAAATAATGAGGAAAAATAAGGAAATGTAGGCAGATCTGCAGATACAACCACCACCACATACTTCTACTGGGTCGTCAGTGGTGACTGAAAGGGATCATATGAGTCGATACATTGTTTTTTAGGGAAATGTTGCATATTATGCCTTTTTAAAGGGTTAGTTCACCCAAAAATGAACATTCAGTCATTATCTGCTCATCATCATACCGATTGAAGGTCAGGTTTAGTTTTCAGTCGACAGAACGCTGCTGGAGTTTCACAGGAAACAGAATCTCCCAAACGGTTGAAAAGCGGATGGTGACCAGTTTTCAAATGTGAAAAACAACAGAATAAAAACATAAAATGCCTCCATACTGCTCATCTGGTGTAATCAAAGTCTCCTAAAGTACTTCTTATCTGTACTTCTACTTGAGTACAGTATGTGTGGACTGTGCTTTAGTCACTTAGACACAAAAACATGGGAAAATGGCGTCCAGGTTGAAAAATATCGAAGTGTCCTTTTAGATAAAGTTAGAAATCTCAACTGAAAGTATTTAATTTGTTAAACTTTGCTTTTGTCTCTCAGCCATAATTTATTCTTCAGTTGCATTTTATATTGTCGTGCTCCTGATATTTTATTCTGCTCATATCTCCTGTACAGAGATGAGCACTCAGAGGAAAGTGATGTACCACAGGCCGAGAGACGAGGACAATGACGACGATGAGCCGCCACCATCACACTGGGACAGAGGTTAACTTCTGATGTTTCTGCTGCAGCACTGTGAACACTGACCTAACCATCACATTTCTCTCACGTTTTGTGTTTTTGTTCGGTCTTTGTCAGGCTCTACGATGAGAGAACCAAGATGTTGACGTCCCGGATTGACTTTTGGAACAAAGTGTGTTGAACTGTAGGTGAAACATTTACTCTACAGCAGATCCACACACGCTCTTTAAAATGTCCAAACTTGTTGAAAATATATTAATAAAATTATTTGTTCCCTCCTCAGGTCCCCCCCAAAGGTGTAATTGTTCAAGGATAAAGTAATATAGGAGCACCAGGTGAAATGCACTGCACAGAAAGCGTCTTTTTGTTAGTAAAAGTAAAAAAAAAAAAATTGTATAAAGTTTACGCAGTGACACTATTCATGATTTATGAATTTCACAAAAAGGCAGATGGGCTGAAAGGTTGTGTTGCAGATGATGGTGTGTCACTGTCTGGGGCCAGTCCAATAAATATTGTCATTATTTAAACGTTGTGTTGAATCATTTTACATCAGAACATCTCGTCCACATTGTGTTGAGAGATTTATAACCAGGTGCAGGTTTCAGATTCAAGCAGTTCAGGGTTTTGCTTACCTTTAGATTTTATACTTCAGATTAGGGATCCATTAATAAAAACTGCATCAAACGATTAAGAAGCAACAGTTCACACAAATTCAAACCAATCCCTGTGAATTCTGCACGACCTTTTACAAACTCTGTCGCTTTCCTGCAAATTGAACAAATCATCATTGCTTCTCGTGAGTTCACAGCAGTCCACAACACACGTGTACATCTCAATGAAACAACTGATTTTTGAGTTTTGTTTTTATTAGTCACTTTTTTTTTTTGCATTTAGATATTTTTTATTTTGTCACAGGTGCTGAGAAGACCAAGGTTTGTCATTATTTACCTTTATCAATGCTCTGTATCGTGGAATACCCCTACAGACTAACTTAACTTGCTCCTGCAATTTAACTGCAACAAAAATGCCTAAAAACTTTGCAACGTGCATCATGATTTTTCAGAGAAGCTGCCTTGAAATCAGCCATTTTAGGGCTGCAGTGATCCCAAAAACAGGGACTGATTCAGGCTTTAACTTTGTAAAGTCTGACACATCAAATAATTGCCAGAAAATTCTGTGGGGAAAAAAAATTGTGCATGTGCAGTATTTCATTCTTTATTGTAATTAATTGTAATCCTGCTAATAATCCTAATTTTTATTGAAGTATCTGTAATCTGATTTTGTGTGTTACTGACATGTTTTTTCACTCAAACCAATTAATCAGTTATCAAAATAGTTGGCAATTAATTTAATAATTGATTAGTCGTTTAATCATTGTAGCTCTACTGTCTGTTAAATGATTTAAATGTGGAAACTGGGGGATCAGGTATCATTCAGGCCTCTATTCACAGCTCACAGCTGGTTCAGAGAGCTGCAGCCGGACTCGTATGCAGGGATTTTAAAAAAAGTGAACACATTACATCTTTAATAGCATCTCTACAGCGGCTCCCTGTTCAGAATCAAATTCTTTACAAGATTCTCATGTTTGTGTTTAAAGCCCTGCATCGTCTCGCCCCGAGCTATATTACAGAACTTTTATCCCCGTACAGTAACAGCGAGGCCCCTCAGATCTGCACATCAAGGGCTTTTAAACATCCCACGATCTTGCTGAAAACTTTTCAGAGACGGGACCTTCTCAGTAACTTCACCTCGACTCTGGAGTCGCCTCCCTGAAAATGAAAGATCAGCAGAATCTCTTGACTCTTTTCAAAGTCGTCCTCAGATCCACTTTTACTCTGTTGCCGACCCCTGCAGTGATTCATCGCATGATTTGTATGCGTGTGTATGTATTTATGCATGGAGTTAAACACCGATGCCTTGTGATAATTTTTGCTCAGTTATGTTTGTTGTAAAGCACTT
>JAJHUR010083497.1:0-11388 GCA_027495735.1 Lutjanus campechanus | reverse complement strand
ATCAAATAATTGCCAGAAAATTCTGTGGGGAAAAAAAATTGTGCATGTGCAGTATTTCATTCTTTATTTTAATTAATTGTAATCCTGCTAATAATCCTAATTTTTATTGAAGTATCTAATCTGATTTTGTGTGTTACTGACATGTTTTTTCACTCAAACCAATTAATCAGTTATCAAAATAGTTGGCAATTAATTTAATAATTGATTAGTCGTTTAATCATTGTAGCTCTACTGTCTGTTAAATGATTTAAATGTGGAAACTGGGGGATCAGAATTTTGTATGACGTGACAAGTGACTTGACACTGTAAAACCATATGCTCACATTTGACTTTCTTATCACCAGAAGTCTTAGAAAATATCCCCAGGACTGGATTACTGCACCTCTCTATATTTTGGTATCATTCAGGCCTCTATTCACAGCTCACAGCTGGTTCAGAGAGCTGCAGCCGGACTCGTATGCAGGGATTTTAAAAAAGTGAACACATTACATCTTTAATAGCATCTCTACAGCGGCTCCCTGTTCAGAATCAAATTCTTTACAAGATTCTCGTGTTTGTGTTTAAAGCCCTGCATCGTCTCGCCCCGAGCTATATTACAGAACTTTTATCCCCGTACAGTAACAGCAAGGCCCCCTCAGATCTGCACATCAAGGGCTTTTAAACATCCCACGATCTTGCTGAAAACTTTTCAGAGACGGGACCTTCTCAGTAACTTCACCTCGACTCTGGAGTCGCCTCCCTGAAAATGAAAGATCAGCAGAATCTCTCGACTCTTTTCAAAGTCGTCCTCAGATCCACTTTTACTCTGTTGCCGACCCCTGCAGTGATTCATCGCATGATTTATATGCGTGTGTATGTATTTATGCATGGAGTTAAACACCGATGCCTTGTGATAATTTTTGCTCAGTTATGTTTGTTGTAAAGCACTTTGGCACAAACCTGGCTGCAGTAGGAAATGGCTGTAGATTTATAGAACAACAACATTTTTCTCTGTTTTACTTGACCGTTGATCAAACTAAATATTTGAAGACATCACCTTGGGCCTTATTTTCTAGTATTTAATAGAAGAAACCTTTTAACTGACCCATTTAACTGAAAAAATTACATTAGATTGACAATGAAAATAATCATTAGTTGCAGCTGTCTTATCTTCTAATCTTTGGGTGTCAAATACTCTAATTTTACTTAAATTAAACTACTTAATTTACTTAATACAAATCCAAAAGTTTTTGCCACTTTTTGCTGTTCAGGAGCACAAATCCTCTGGCCAGTCAGGTGAAAAATCTCGCTGTGTCTTTGACAATAAACGCTTGGCGTCATTGCATCCTTTTCAGTCTGCCTCCATCAAAGTGGACAAACCTGACATTTAACTAGCAGGTAATTTGTTTCAGACATCTGTCACCTTTTATATTGTTAAAACCCTCCACTCTTAAAGCAGGTGTTTTATGTTACGATCATATTTTTTCATAGTAAAAACACAAACCTTTTCAGATTCACTTTGATCTTCAGGCACAATCTGAACATATTTACATATTTACTCCTACAGATGTGTCCTTCATCTTCTCTCCCAGCCCACAGAGTAAAGATACTTGAATCCTAAATCATATGGAACAGCTGTGAGCCACCTCCAGATTATCTTTCTTGAATCAGAATCACTTTACAACAAAACATGATATCCCATGACCAATTGGTTCCCAACCTGGGGCCCGGGCGCCAAAAATCACCAGACGTTTCTGAGGTCCTCAAAATCAGCTACCATAACAATGTCAGGGTTCGTACACCCTTTGCCAAAAATCAAATTCAAGCACTTTTCAAGCATTTTCAAGCTTTTCCAGCACCACACAGCTGTGGTAAATGACATATTTATATACAAAATGATTATTTCACCTCTTAATCACATTAAATCAGATGTTACTGTGCAGTTATCGACCAAAATGATGTTTTGTGACAGAAAGTTTAACGTTTCAAAATGTGTCATCTGTCTGTAAGTAGACGTAGCATCCAATTAGGGCTGCAGAATTTGTGCATTTTCCTTATGTGATAGTTGAAAATGCTGACAATTGATTAATCGATTATTCATGAATAAGTAATAAGATATACAACATCTGGCTCTGCAAATATCTGACTTTCCTTAGATACAAACTCCAAGGAAAAAAGGTTGGGAACCAATTGCAGAATGCACGGCTCTTGTAAACAGAAATAGATATAATGTTTGTTTGTACTAAGGATGTTAATTGAAGCAGACTCATTTTATTGGATGTTTCGTCCTGAATGCAGTCACAGAAAACCTCTTTAAACAGCAGCACTAATTTAAAATCACTGCTCATGTCAACAAACTGGTCTCACAGAGGATGTTTATTCTTCATGGATAATACGGTCAATAAATACTGCTCCAGGCTACCAAACAAGCATCATCTAACCTCATAATTGGCTCTTCAGGGGTCAAATCCGCATCTCAACACGGGCTGTGTGAATATGTGCTCTGCATTTTAACGGTCATCTCTTCTTCTTTGCTCACCTGCAAGAAAATCAGCCTTGAGCTTGACAAAGATGCTAAAAACAAAAAGATGTCCCACTTTGAGCCGCATATCTGTAACCTGAGCCAGTGATTCAGACAAGCTGCAGGCCTGTGGTCGTTAATTAAAGCCAATCAGCGTCTTACCTCCTCCACCTTCAGGGCCTTTCTGCAGGTGAGTTGATGTGCCACAGTGGGAGGGAATCAGAGGGGAACAAACATTTTTCATTGGCTTTAAAAGAAGGTCATTAACTTTCACCTGGAACCAAAATCTACCCAATCAGAGCAGCTTTTCACAAGCCGGACAGGATCATGAGTCCACACCTCTGATTTCCAATTTAAAACATACTTTGAAAGCGATTTGTTAGTGATAATCTTCGTTTTGCATGTGAGTAAACTTGTCAGTGAGTGTTTTATTGTCAGAAAATACGCTCAAACCATCTTGTAACAAGTTTATTTTAACTTTCTTCTCGTCTCTTTGTCAGATATGGAGGCAGCCACGTCTACCATGCAACACTCTTACGGTCCGGGCCCTCGAGGTCCAAACCCACCACATGGAGCTCAGCAGGCCCAGGGCCCCCATCAGCCGGCCGCCGGGCCTTCAGGAGCTCCACGTCCTGAGGAGCAGCAGCAGCACCACAAGCCTTTCTTCTACATCCAGCCCTCGCAGCCATACCTACCCATGCAGAGTCTGCAGTGGCCTGTACCGGTGCCCATGCCTGTGTCCTACAACCCCTACTACGGCTACCCTGGTTTAGGTAAATCTCCTCTTGTGCATTTCTTTTTCTTGCAACTAATGGATTTTGAGGGTCCACTGCTCAAAATACTTATGATACATGTTATCTAACAAAAATCACTGCTCTTTATCGAAGCAATTAATGCAAAAAAAAATGTTGTTTTTTTCATTAAATGTTATCATAGTTTCTGTATTTTCAGTACATGTTTTTCCCACCATTTTCTTTTTAATTTGTAAATGAGTTAGTGCATGTCTCAGGACACTTTTTCATGCATGCATTAAAGGGGTAGTTTTGATCTTCATATTCAGATCTTCTCTGCAGAGTCTCTTGGGGAAAGAGTTCAGACGTTCAGTGCATATTTCTAAAATTATAACACCATTTGAACAAAAACAAAAAAGATTTAGAAAGAGAGAAAAAAGAGAATTTAAATGGATAGTTCAGATTTTCTGGTTGCATGAGGTACTTATCCACATTTGGTGTATTACCTACAGTAGATGGCAGTTGACAAGCCCCCAGTTTGGAGAAGCAGCAGGAGTACCAGTGTAGGAAGCTGCTGTGGAGTTGGCTTAGTGAGATGTACTTTAGATAAAATTTATAAATTACAAATGACTTTTTTCCCCTCTTCTATTAAAGGTTATGGGATGCCAATGATGCCCAACTATCAGCCAAATCCGTACATGGAGCCTCCTGGCTTTGTTGTACCTCACACCCACCTCCATTTGATGGACTACAGACGCATGCTGAACCCTCAGTATTACCAGACCATGGCCTACCACTCCCGCAGGTTCCGCTACCAGCACAACAGTCAGACCAGAGAGATGACCAGCTCTGAGGTCCAAACTGAGCCACTGTCTGCAACCCAGAGGACCAGCACCCCAGGCTCCAGTGACGTTGAGGCCTCCCGTGGCCTTCCGGTCCGCAGCAGCAGTCCAAACGTTCCCGCCAGTCAGCAGCTCTCATCAGCCCTGGCCGTGCAGAAAATGGATCAATCTCTCGAGCTAAAGGACAGCGTGCCGTCTTCCACCACCAGCAGGACGTCACCAAACGGCAGCTTCGTGATCCAGACAGAGGAGGTGAGGATTGAGTGCCACACCACACCGGTGGGACTACAAGTCATGCACTCTCATGAGACGGCAAAAGTGTCCCACAGCTTTTCCCAAGATGTGGTCCAGTGTAGCTCAATCCTCCAGGGTCATGTGCTGCAGGACGAAGGACTGTGTCTTCCTGCAGACCAGTCAGAGCAGGCGCTCCAAGCTTGTCCTGACATCCTGTTAGTCGGGACGCCCAGCAGCAGTGAGAAGACCCCCACTCTGGAGGAGCCCAAGAAGCAGACGGACCGTATGACCGTCGCCTCCAACTTTAGCTCCCGAGTAGCAGACGCTCAGGAAACAAGCAGCAGTGAGAAAGATCTGACATCCAAGAATTTTCACTGCGAAGTCGTTCACCTGCCCTTCGACCCCAAGTACCTGGATGAGCTGAGGAAGATGGAGTCCACGGTCTGGTCAATGGAGGAAACTTTGATTCCCTCTTCTGACTCGCTGATCCAAAATGTCCACACAGAGTCTGATGAAACGCTGGCTGTTGAAGCTGAAGTTCCCTCAGCAGATGTGCTGACGGTCAGAGAGGAGTCTGCAGAAGACGGCGTCCCCATGATTAAGATGCCCCCTCTGACAGAGGATGAACTGGAGGATGTGGTCCCCACTGTGGACTGTCCCGGAGATGAGATGGTGACTGAAGCTGATATGTGCCCCATGATGGACGTTCCTGCTGCAGAGGAAACTCCTCCGATTGACACAGCAGAGGTGGCTGATGCTCCTTATTTGCTGATGTTGGATAATTCCCCTCTGAAGGCAGAAAGAAGCCAACACAGACGAGAAACGACTGTCCAGGATCACCAGGACACCTCATTTGAATCTTTGCCTGCCTACCTTCCCTCAGCCAGCTGGCTAGCTGACTTTGACAATGTCCACTACTGTAGCAAGCTGCCACCAACTCCCAAAAAGCAGAGCAGACCTCTGAGCAGCAGCCATGGTTTAGACGTGCCTTCCAGGAGAAGAAAACTAGACCTCGAGTACAAAGAACAACCTGCTCGCAAGCCAAAAGAGAGGTACAAACCTAAAGGCAAGGTGGATCGAAGAAGCCTCTCTGACCATGAGTGCTGCCTTAGCAGAAACTTCAATGAGAATGCATTTACCCCTTATGCATCCAAAAGGGAGCGACTTTGCACCAGATGTCAGGCAAAGCGAAGCATCTGCACACCGGCCAGTCCAGGACTTGATGGTCGGACCTTGAAAAGAAAAGCCGTCCCTTTCCAACAGAGGAATGACACACTCTTACCAACGTGTGAAGCCTGTAAATCTCACTCCAACAAACAACTGATGAGGAAAGGCTCCAGTCCTGATCTCCGTTGCCGTCATCACAGGCATGACACCGAGGGCGAATCTTCTGAGAACAGCTCATGTCGCGCAGGACCAAAATGGAGGGCGACCGACGATCCCAGGAAGCTCGGCGACCTCAAGAGGCCGCTGGCCTCCAAGCAGAACCTGGAGAAGTGTCCGGCAGCGATGTACCCGAAGCTGAGGGAAAAGAACTGTTTGTGCAACGAGCCACAGCATCAGACGGTCGCATGGGAGAGGCTGCATCACTGTCCCTACGGCAAAGCCATCAGAGAAATGGATGAGAACTGCGCTGTGCCGGTTTCAAACCAGGACAAATGGAGGATCATGGATCAGTTTTACCTGACACACAGATGGCAAACAGGTATGCAGATGTTTTTCACTTTGATATCAGGAGAACTGAGCCTGAAAGGGACGGTTCACCCTAGATAAGAATGACATATTTTCCCTTTTGCCTGTAGTGCTGGTCATCCATCTAAATAGTTTTGGTGTGAGTTGCAGAATTTTGGAGATATCGGTCGTACAGATGTCTGCTTTCTCAACAGTATAATGGAGCTAGATGGCACTCAGCTTCTGGTGCTCAAAGCACCAAAACCATATATTTGAAAAACTCAACAGGAGTGGCCCTTTCCAAAATTCATGACCCAGTGACTCAAGATAATCCACAAATCTAGGAACTACTTTATTTCTACCGTATCACAGCTGACAACTGTATCACACTGTCAGATGATGACAGATGACAGACTCTAATGCTCATGACAGTGCAGGATGTAACCTTTTAATGACATTCTCCTCGTCTGATCGAGGAGATCAAACTATCGTCTGATAGTTTTAACCTCACAAACTCAGTATGTCATTGCAGTGGAGCAATTGTGACCTATCGTTTGTGAAATAACATTACTGCAACATTATAGCTGCGTTAGCATTAGTTACGTTGCTGCTACACTGTCGAAACGTTACAGGCTTCTTATGGTATTTTTCTTCTTCTGCATCACATTTCCTCTACTTGAAATAATGACGTTACAGCAACGTTGCCAGAAAATCACAGCATCTCCAAAGAGTGCTGGAAACGTTGGAATTTCACTTGATAGGCCACAACAACATCCCATGTTGCAAAAGGTATGTTGCAACTATGTTCCTGCATTGACTTTGTGTTAAAAGGAAAACCGGGTCATGATTTCTGGAAAGAGATGTTGCTGTTGAATTTTTCAAATGTGTTTTCACCACAAGCTGAGTGCAATTTACTTCCATTATAATAGAGAGAAGGCAGACATCTCTGCAGCCAGTATCTCCAAAACTCTGCAACTCACCAAAAAGAAAAATCTAGCTGGATAAATGGCTCTACAAGCATCTTACAGCATATGTAAGTCTGCCTTTCTTTGTAACTGCGTAACTTATCATCCAACAGAGAAGTCATGGAAAGCGGTGATGCCGAACCCGGACGCTGACCGCTCCAAGAATGAAGCCAGATCACAACACTTGAATAAACACAAGAAATCACAACCACAATCACAAGGTTTGCTTTTAGTATTTCACTTTAACACACGCTGTCTCGCTTTCGGCTGATGTATTTTTTGACATTTCAGTCTAAATGACGAGGTTGTTCAGACCGAAACATCGATATTTACCAAATGTCTTCTTCCTACTGCTCAGTGATGCATCAGTCATTTTGTGCCGAACAGGTCCAGTGTGTGAAATCAACCATATATTGTCCAGCGGGTTAAATAAATTTTGTTTTCTCTCTGCAGGAACTCATAGAAAAGACACAAGATGCTGATTTTCACAAGAGCACTGAACTGAACAAAGTGAAAGACACTTTTTAAAAAACAAAACAATGTACACTTAATTTAAATTATTTCCACTTAAATGAATTGTATAATAAATCACTATGTTCACTATTTATTAACATCAAAATAAACACAGATTTATGCAAGTTCTTGTACTTGTCTTGCTTTTAAAACCACCTGCAGCTTCTACTTTTGGGGAACGAAATTATGGGTCAAGATGTAGTAACTGTATTTGTCCACTAGATGGAACTATTTCTACATAAAAATCCACGTTCATCTGATGACAAAAAGTCAAACTTCAGCTTTATTTTTAACTCCACAATGATAAAAAAACATCCATCAATAATGGATAAATTATAGATTAATTTCTAAGAACACATTTTCCAGATAGATCCCAGTGTTGGATCAGCTGAATTTAAATGGAAATGTAGAATATAGAACCTTTTGGAGGTGAGATTGTAAAACCTCCTGCAGTCTGACGACTTATTTCCTCAGGTGGACGCCGCTGCAGCTTCTTTTTTGTCGGTTTTATGACAAACCAGTTGTGTCTCTGAAGCGAACGTTTGACAGTTTTCCTCTGTGGTTTGCACATCGTTCATTAAACATGCCGCTGTGATAACAATATTAGCATAAGACCTTTTAAAAGTGACAGTCTTATCTGGATCGACTGTCAGTGAATGTTAAAGCAGCGGGAGTTTATCGTCATGTTCAGGTGAGTCACCGGTGGTCTGACGGTGGTTTCTGGTGGGGTCAAACCCGTGACCTTTTGATAACAGAGTGACCTGTAGCCCAAAACATACAAGATGCAGCTCTTAATAGGTTAGTGGGGTGAGAATAAAGCCAGTCACAAGCAGGGTTAGGAGGGTTATTTTAAAAATGTATTTGGATACAGTTACTTTGTTACTTTTGGATCACTAGAATATAAAATATGGTGAAATTGTTTAGTTTAATGTTTTAGTGTTCATGAAATGTTGATCAAAGTCCAGGTGACGTCCTCAAATGTCTTATTTTGGAGTGAAGAAACCAGAAAATATTCACATTTAATCAGAGAATTTGGGCCTTATTTTTGTTAAAAAAAGGTCCAAAAATGATTAATTGATTAATTAATCCTGCCACAATCTTCTCGATTGGAAAATAACATGTTTGGTCCCATTTTTCTTTCTTTCCTGTAACGATTATTTTCATTAACCATTCTTCTGTTGGTCATTTTCTCTGTTAATCAGTTATTTGGTTCACAAAATGTCAGAGTTTTAGAGTTTGTGGTCAGAGAGGAGCAACAAAACCAGAAAATATTTACTTTTTTTCATTAAAAAATTATTCAAAAAGGTTAAGCTTTCCTTTGTTGTGTGCAACTTATTGATTGATTGACTTAAAGACAAAACATTGTGACATTTCCACCTAGTGAAGCATTTTGTCACTAGATAATGCACTGTGCATGGCAGTATATTGTTCTTTATTAGGGCCAAAGCATTTTTGGGGGGCTTTTATGACTTTATTTGACTGGACGGGTGAAGTGAGGACAGGGGCACATGGGGTACAGGCTCGCACAACCAGAAACTTTTTGATATTTGTGGCCATGTCTGTTCTCTGTGTGGAAAAGGAATTAAAACCTGGCCAGAGATCTCTGAATGACCGTGTTTTGGCGGCGATTTACAACTGAAGCTCTGTAAGAGATCCTAATTATCTCCACCAGGCGTAAGAAATCAAGCCCGCGTGAGTGACCAACGGGCCTGAAGCTTGTCTGCTGCTAATCTCAAACTGGACCGATTAGCCTCATTTTTTGAGCCCATTCATGACTGAATGCTGAAGGATCATTTCTCATCTCTGTGATTCAGAAAAAAAACCTTCAAAACTGTTTTTTTATGGCTCCGCGCCGGCGACGGGTCGTGATATCTCGAGAACACGTTGAAGGAATTTCCTCAAACTTTGCACAAAAGACCTCTTGGACTTGAGGATGAACTGATTAGATTATGGTGGATAAAGGTCAAAGTTGTTACGTCTTGTTAGGTCTTTTTGTGTCTTGTTACATCTTTTATGTTTCATCTTGAGTCGTTTTCATCTCGATACGTTTTCATTTTGTTACTTCAGTTTCATCATGTTGTCTTTTTATTTATTTATTTATTTATTTAGCTGGCGATCAGGACATCATAGTAATTTCCAAAGATGGCGAAACTTAATTACTGTAATTAAGTCATTTTGGGGGGCTCTTGTACTTTTATACATATGCGCAGGATTGGGAGGGTTACTTTAAAAATGTATTCTGATTCAGTTACTAATTACCTTTAAAAAAAAATGTATAAATGTCAGTAACGTTGTACATCTTTTAAGTAGCTTGATAACATTGTAGCTGCCGGAACATTTGCACAATAATGTTAGCGAACACAGAGCTGCTAGCATGTTTATCGACCCTGAGTCGTTTCTGATGATGTCAGCTGAAACATGGAAACACTCAAACGGGTGACTGGTTTGTTTTGTGGGAGAGAAAAAAAAACATGTTTCAACAGTATATTGAATTAACAGTCAAAAGGGAAATTGTTAGAATTATTTCTTGTCAAGCTGTGAAGGCGACTGTGAACCCCATTATTGACTGATAATATGTAATGTTGCTCCCCCGGGGGGGCAAAAATACACAAATGTACTGAATAAATAATGAATTGTGTTGGTTCAGACCATTAGAGTTTATGCAGTGTTCAGCAGGCCTTAGAGAGCAGGTAATGAAACCAGTCGTACTGACATTGTTCCAAATGAAACATGTAATGACACATGCAGCAATAATAGCTTTCCTGGCTGGAGGCGAGTTAAATACCACGACGTCGACTGTATGTTTCTGTCAGCGGCTTCCTGTGAGAGAATCGTGGGAATTGACGTGTGATTTTCGGGGTCTCGCGACAAGCTGAAGAACAACTGTTCACCTCCGCCTCAGATTCAGGAGCAGCAGGTACACGTTCTTTACTCAAGTAGAAGTACAGATACTCTGAAATTAGAAGTACTGATTCAACTTCTTTACTCAAGTAGAAGTGAACAACAAGTACAGGCCCGAGTCTGTCTGTTTCGTCTTGTTTTGTCTTTTCGTCTTGTTACGTCATTTACGTTTCTTTTTGTATGTAATAGTTTTCATCTTATGTCTTGTTACCTTGTTTTTGTTTTCATATATTGTATGTCATTTTTGTTTTGTTATGAATTATGTTGATTCTGTCTTGTTACGTCCTCTTGTTTGGCGTCTTGTAAGTAATTTTTATATGATAGAGTTCATCTTGTTACTTTGTCATTTTTCATCATATTACATCTTTTATGTAGTTTTTGTCTCGAGTTGTTTTGTCTTGTTGCATCTTCGCCTTGTTACATCGTTTACATTTTTTAAAATATTTTTGTCTCGTTACATCTTTTATGTTGTTTTTGTCTAGTTGCGTCTTTTTTGTTGTTCTAATCTTGTTAAGCCTTTTAAGTCACTTTAGTCTTGTTATGTTGTTTACGTCTCTTTTTGTATATAATAGTTTTTGTCATCTTTTATGTTGTTTTTCATCTTATCTTATCTTTTGTCATTTTTGTCTTGTTACGTCTTTATACATTGTTTTCGTATTGTTACGTCTTTTTAAGTCATTTTCGCCTCGTTACGTTGTTTATGTTGCTTTTTGTACATAATAGTTTGTTTTGTTATGTCTTGTTACCTCGTTTTCATTTTGTTACGTCTTTCACATCGTTTTTGTCTTGCATGTCTTTTCATTCATTTTGGTTTCATTACGTCTTGGTGTCATTTTCATCTTCTTACGTCTTATGTTTTCATCTTGTCACGTCTCTTATATTTCATCTTGTTATGTTGTTTTCATCTTGATACTTGAATATACACCGAGGAATTGTTTCTTCCATGTGTTACTGTTCCACCCTTTCAGGTTGATTCTTGATTTTGCGCAATGATGAAAAATAAATACTGAATAAATACTCTAATACTGAAA
>JAJHUR010083483.1:0-10466 GCA_027495735.1 Lutjanus campechanus | reverse complement strand
TATAAGAAATGGTTCAGATTAAACCAACAGTGTGCAAAGCTGTCATCAAAGCAACAGGTGACTAGATTGGAAAACCTAAAATATCACAGCACAGAAAATTTTAGCACACTTGTACATCAACAGGTGTGTACAAGAAGACCATGGATAGATAATAAAAAGCAAGAAGGACTCCTGCAGACTGTCTTTAACAATCAAAGATTGAATGACAACACTGTTAATAAGTCTTTGATTGCAAGTGCAGAGGACAGTGTGCAACAGTAAAAAAGTAAAAAGTAAAACAATTTTCCATTTTTGCTTAATACATAATTCCACATAATTACATATTTCATAGTTTTGTCTCCAATATTAATCTACAATGTAGAAAAATAATAAAAATAAAGAAGAAGCACTGAATGAGAAGATGTGTCCAAACTTTTGACTGGTACTGTATGTAGTGAAGACTGTGAAAGAATGTATTTTTTGGCAAAATGGAAGTTTTCTCTATACACGTATGATTCCAGTGAGAAACATGCAGCCTTCACTTAAGAGACAAAGAAGGACAGATGTCACAGTTGACCTTTGACCTCTTGGATATAAAATGTCATCACTTGTGATATTTGTGTGTAATTTTGTCATAACAAGTGTATGAATTCTTGCGTTATGGTCAAAAATGTGTTTTATGAGGTCACAGTGACCGGATTCACGAGAATGGGACGGACGTGAGGTCACAGTGACCTTTGACCTTTAACCACCAAAATCTCATTACCTCATTCTTGGGTCCAAGTTGTCATGTGTACCAAGCTAAAAGAAATTTCGTCAAAGTGTTTTCAAGATATTGAAAACATAACGCCTCTGGCCACGACTGTTCCCAGCGCGGGGCATAAAAATGTTAATAAAAATACATGATTAAAGCTCCTAAAACTTAATTGGCCAGGGGAAAGTTAATGTTTTTATGTTCTCCATCAGGCAAACTGCCAACATGGCAAGAGGCCAGTGTCAATGTCACAAAAACTGTCACAAAATATATTCTTTGACCTTTTTTCACAACAAAAATAAAAGCAATTATGCAAAAGATGCTCTTTAGTCTTATTTGCCTGCATCTGTGGAACCAAACATTGCAGCTCCCAATTATCAAATCTGCTTGTAAAACAGCATTTTGTGTTAAATCACACAAATAAAGACACCACCTCACACTTAGTGGGTCATAAGTGATTATTAAGGGGGATTATGTTTCTGAGTCTATATATTGTTGTTGTTTTTTTAAGGAAAATGTTGCATATTATGTCTTTAAAGGGGTTTTAAAGTGAAGACATAAGCTTGACTGGAACAATGCTCCTGTATTTATTTGGAACTTAACTCTTATATGCATTAAATATCATAATCAACAGATCTACATCTGCATTTCCACTAAAAATTAAGACGAGAAGCACCAACAACAGCTGTGAGCACTGAAGAAAATCAGTGTAACACTATCAAAGGCTAAACGTTACGTTTTAGTCGTCTATCTTTCATGTTGCCATCGGTACTAAATGATTAATGTCAGTGGTCAACTGGACAGTAAACACGAGTAAATCCAGAGTCTGATTGACACGCTGCTCTGCTGTGGAGAGCACAGGTAACTGGATTCACTGAAGAGAGAGTCTGATGTATTTACCACAGAGCAGAGTGACACGGACGCTGATAAATGGTACGTTTTCCATTAACTTCACAATAGACCAAAATGACACCTGTAACCATGGTAACCGTACACAAGATGGCAACGGCTGTAGCCTTACAATGAGGAGACGCTGAACACACAAAACAAAAAAGGACTAAACTTTCACTGATGAAAACTAGACTAAAATGACTCAAATTGTTTTTGTTGACTACAACCAACAGAGATTAAATTACTGAAAACTAGTATTTTCATCAAAAGACTGAAACTAAAATGAAAACTATTGTCACAAATAAACACTGCAAAGCACAAAAGTGATTACATCCTCATGACGTCATAGTTATTGACACTGACTAGTCAATAGTGCCCATATACAGTACATTTAGTCTTTTTTCATGTTGGTCATTCGCCAAATAAGATCTGGTAGGACAGGAGTAGAAGTAACATAAGAAGTACATTACTCAAGTACTGCACTTAAAGGTAACATTTTCCTGTAAAAACAATGTATAGACTTATATTACATAACCAATCATCAATCATTACTTATTACCCACTCGAAGTGCTGTGCTCGGGACATTTCACCAACCTAAAATGTTAAGATTTGACATCCTGATGTGTTTAGATCCTTGTCTCTACTTTTAAGTAGAAAATTGAGGTACTTCTACTTCTACTCCACTACACTAACAACATGTTCTCACTCCTAATCATAGATGTTTTATAACGAACTAGACACAGACAAAGATGACGCCCATTTTTAACTGGCTAACGGCCAAATTCCACCAGGTGCGGCTGCGTCGCGTCTATTTTTGACAGATGCCACATCAATTAGCACAGAGCAGATCACACGGGCAGGAAGTCAGACACAGAAAAGGCAGGGAGAATCGAGCTAATTTTCAAAATAAAAGACCCTGTGCAGACTCACAATCATAAAGGCAGAAAAGAAACTATTTAACCACGTAGCCTGCTTATCCATGGTAGGAGAACAAAGAGCAGGGAAAGAGGACCTAATCAACAACACCTGAGCAAGTAAACATAATCAGGCGGGCAAAACGTGCCGCTGCTCAAATGCTTCTTGAAACGCTGCTGGTGGGGCTTGCAGCAGTACGGAGGACGGATCAGAACCGCGGTGGAATCAACTGGTCAGTACGACTCCCTGTAACCATTTTTAATTCTGATTTCAAAGGAGAATCCAACCCGACCGATCTTGTTTGCTTATGTAGGTCATATAGAGGCATCAGTATTAAACTGAGACTGTTTCATAACCAGTTAAAAACTTCTTATAGTAGTTAAAGTAAATTGTCTGAATGCTTCCTTCCCCGCTGAGGTATAGGGTCAACCTTTGCCTTTTTTTTTTTTTCCCACTCCAATTAAATTTTGGAAGCTTTACCGCAGCATGATTCTCTCCATGCTTCCTTCATTTAATCTGTCTTCCCATCTCTTGCTTTAGGGCAGGATGTGTGCACACCACAAGCTGGTCCCAGAATGGACCTGAACTTCATTGTCATCCCTGACACATTTGATGAAACACATTAGACGATGCCGTGAGGGTCACAGTGAGCGACACGTGAACCCATCCTGCAGAGAGAGGCTGAGCGCGGAGATGGAGCAATGACCTTGGAAAACAGAACTGTCATCACATCTCTCTCTTGTGTCCAATTTCTGTCACCGGCACGGACAACGGCTCGTTTTATAATCCTGAATTTATGTCCGACGTGTTCAAAGGAATGTGCTTTAGATGAGTAGTTTGCTATGAATTTACCCCCCATAAAGCTTTAATTCAGCCAGCGGAGGTGAGGAAACTCAATTCTGCATATGGAGAAACTCTCCCCGCTGCTTTCTGCCGCCGTCCCTCTCTTTTTCCCACAAACACACACGCGTGGACATGAACACACACACACATACGCACACACAGAGTGATGTGTGTGAAATATGAAAAGCTTATTCCAGGGAAACCCATCTGATATCTGTTTCAGTCATTACCATAATAATTGGCACTCCACTGCACAGAGTAAGAGCCTGGCCGACTGGGATAGAATAATAACTAGAGACGAGAAAGGAGGGGGCACACTGCAAAAAATATCAATCATAACAAGTCGCATATTCAGTCTGACTGCCTTTTTTTTTTAAAAATAGAGAAAATATATGGCCAGTGGGCTGCAGTAATTCCTCTCAATTTTAATACAGTTTGATTTGTCTCAGGATTTCTCAAGAAATAACTGCAATTATTTTTAAATGAGGCATATTTTTTAAATATATGCTCGATGTAGAGAAAAATGAAAGAAAACTATCCATGTTCATCCACACATGTACAGGGTTGGGAGGGTTACTTTAAAAACGTATTCCCATACAACTACTGCAAACTATGTACATAACATTACATAACATAATCCAAGTATCACAATATTAGAGTAACATTAAAGTTACTTTTGAATTACCCTCAATACCAAATATAGTAAAATTGTTAAGTCTGATAGAGTGTTTTGCAGTATGTGCGGAGTTAGGTTTCTTTGTCCGGCTATAGCGGTGATTATGTGTATTTAAATTAAGTCAAGGTTGTTCACACTTAAGACTCAAACTTCAAGTAAAATGACATCAACTTACTCACCACACACCCTTCAGTCATCACCACCTACAGTATCAAAATATTTGTCAGTAGTAGTAATGACACGGTCGGCTAGCTATCTAGATTTCTGTGTAGCTAACATCAGTGGTTGGACTGTGCAGCAAAGGTTAGCGGCTCGTCTGCCTAGCTAACGTTAGCGGGTGGTCCGTGTAGCCAGTGTAAATGGGAGGTCTGTGTAGCTATTGTTAGCAGTTGGTATGTGTAGCTAATGTTAGCAGTTGGTATGTGTAGCTAATGTTAGCAGTTAGTCTGTGTAGCTAATGTTAGCAGTTAGTCTGTGTAGCTAATGTTAGCAGTTGGTCTGTATAGCTAATGCTAGCAGTTAGTCTGTGTAGATAACATTAGAATTTGGCCTGTATATGTTAGCCAGTAGTCTGTGTAACTAATGTTAGCAGTTGGTCTGCATAGCTAGCACAAGTGTTTGGTCTGTGTAGCTAATGTTGGCGTTGGTCTGCGTGGCATGTATTTAAAAATTGGAATCTGCTAATAATCCCTATTTTCACTAAGTATCTGTAATCTGATTACATTTTTTTCTGTAACTGCAATGGAATGTCCTTTTTGTATCCTAATAATGTAATCCTGTTACATGTAGTCCATTGCTCTCCCAGCCTGAACACGTATGTGTTCTCCCAAGATCTGCCTCTGCCCCTTTTTAAATTATTTAATTATTTAATCTAAGCATTACTGATTTCATAAATTAATGTCCTCACAACTCATCCACTTAAACCAACATCTTTTATGCTTTGTCTCTTTGTTTCTTACTCCATTTATGAGTTTTAGCCGGTTCCTGGTAACTTGCGTCATGGCTGCAGCTCTGAGTATTCCAGGTACTGCTTTGTTTCCTATATTAGTTCTGGTGGAGATTTTCCAAGAATATGTGTGTTTTGTTTGTTTTTTTTATTAAAAATACTCATGATGATGGACTGTAACTGACTGCCAAAGTAATTTTAAAACATAAAAATGAGGCATAAGGTGGATTAGTTTTGAAAATAAAAGCATACAAAGAAAACTCCTGAAACAAACAAATGAGAATATCATAAGAAGATTTCTTTCGCTTATTCAAATAAAAATAAGCCCTGAAAGCTCAACAGCGATTTGTTATGATGTATATATCTTTGCAGTGTTTTTTTGCAGAGAGATGAGCATCTGTTGAGTGCAGCCCGTGATGCTCAGTTTCACGCTGTATGTGCTTCTGCTTCCTGAGCTGACAGCCATATGAATCTCAGCTCCTCTGAGATTTTTCAGCTGCTGTGTCTTATAAAACATTTGATTGCTGTATATTATGTGAGGTTCTTTACATTGCCTTTTCAACACACACACATACACAAAAGCTTTGCTCTGTCTCTTTGTTTTTGTGTTTTGCAATTGATTTCGCTCCCAGTGTGCAGCTCCCAGTGGTGATGAATGGCTTCATATTGATATAACTGCTGCACCCTACAGATTAAACAGCTTTCAAGACAACAAAGATTCATGCTCTGTTTGAGATTTCTGCAGTTCTACAAATCCACAGGTCAATGCTGTGATCACTGAAACAGCATTTACAACAATTCCTGCAAATTTAAAGGTGCAGTGAGCGATTCTGGACAAAGACAGTTGATTTTTGAGTCTCATTCCCAGGTCTTGATCTTAATCACCTGTGATTGGTGATTGTGTCTCCCATCACAGGCTACATGTTCTAAAGCATAAAAAACACCTAAAAGGAGGAACAGAAGTCGAGGTTTCTCTCAGACCACTCGAGTTACATTATAATTTTTCACCAGGCACGCCTATCAGCGGGATGAGCACATTTGTCAGTGCCTTCCAAAACTATAACAAATGACCATCACAAAAGATTGTTTTCAAATCTGCCTTTTTGTTTGACATTGATTGAGCATGAGGAGCTAAAGCCAGGAGTCGATAGCTTAGCTTAGCATAAAGACTAGAAACGGGGGGAGACAACTAGCCTGCCTCTCTCCAAAGATTCAAAAATACTCTTACCAACACCACTAAATAACACAAGTTGATACATATTAATTTGTTTATTTAATCAGTACACAAACCAAAATGTAAAAAAAATCAAAGTTGTGGTTTTCTGTAGGAACAATTTGTTGGCAACCAGCAAAGCAAAATCACAAGTTGTTGTTTTTATGTTTCAGTTTGTGTATGGATCACATAAATTACGCTCTGTCAAGAATCCTTGAGTTCTAACAAAGCTGCTGTCAATAGCATTTCCTTCTTGCAAATACATTGTTGGTATATCACTGTTTACTTGCTAGCAGTCTTCTTCTTCCCTGTATTTGTTGGCACATTGCAGCATATCTTGGCATGTTACCACCACCTGCTGACGAGTCGAACAGTATGCAATGATACCATATGTACAAGACAAACAAAACAAGGACCCACTCATAGAGCTTCTAGATGTTAAAAGGTATGTTCACATTACGAAGCATCAGGCTATAAGTCGTTATCAATGAAAGGTAGCGACATGAAGCGTCTGACACTTGCATGTCAGAGCGTGAGGCACTTCAAGTTAAAGTTGAGCCGACCTCAACTCTCCACAATTCCTGTGCCTTGTGAACAATGGAGGAAAAAACGTATTCTTGCCGTTAGCCAGTTTCAGCTTTATGTTATCCTATTTCCTATTATCCTATTTTTCTTACTGCAACATCAACAAAAGAAAAAAAATGCAGCTTGACAATCCATGAACATACAAGCCCTCATTTACATCAACGAGCAACACTGGTGACACTGAGCGGTAAGTCGTTGCTGGCCACATTCTGCACATTTTTTATGTCGACAGTAGTGTGAACATTAAACATCTGAAGCTCAGCAGCTTTACAGATGATTAAACTGATGTTTCTACCTTTGGACAGAGCCAGGTTAGCTGTATTGACTCCCATTTCCCAAAATGCCAAACTATTCCTTTAAGGTGTGGTTAGTCTCGGCAC
This sequence comes from Lutjanus campechanus, assembly GCA_027495735.1. Classification (NCBI taxonomy): domain Eukaryota; kingdom Metazoa; phylum Chordata; class Actinopteri; order Lutjaniformes; family Lutjanidae; genus Lutjanus; species Lutjanus campechanus. The sequence goes on along the minus strand of JAJHUR010083483.1, from coordinate 3,283 downwards.
CAAAACTACTTGGTTAAAGTTAACAAAAGGATTGTGGTCATCATGGTTAGTTACTTGGCCAGGTTTAGGGAAAGATTGCAGTTGTGGTTAAAAGAAACCGATGTTGAATGTTGGTAGGAAAAAGGAGCAGCAGAACGCTTTATTAACTAATCCAATCACTCAATCCACCTCCCTACTGTATGATGTTTTCTGTCACTAAATTTTATTCGTGTCACACAAACTTCTCCTGCATCACACTACTTTCCTGACAGACAAGAGTCTATTTCAGGTAAACACATTAGCATAGGAGGAGGGGTGCTTAGGGTGCATTTATGCAGAATTTACACAGGTTTTTTTTTTTTTTTAAACACTGCCCGGTGGCTTTTCTTCTCTAAATCAAGAATTTCCTGCACAAAACAGTAACTTACCCATTTAATATCTGCGGTAATACTCAACATCGCTCTTTTCTTTTTTTCAACTGAGGTACCTGGCCCCTAAAATCACTAAATTTGACTGAATGTATTTTTCTTCTCAGACTGGGAAAGCGTCTTAAAACCACTTTGCACACCTTTAAAATGGCAGCATTCACACAGTACCTGTATCATCATAATATGCCTTAAACTACTGACTATTGCACATTTTGTATTATTTTCATTATTCTAGGCTGCCTAAGGGCAAAGTTACCCTTAAGCTAACTCAGGTGCATTTACATTCATGTACTTTAACTAATGTACATTGTCCCTTTTCGAATAAACTGTCCCTTTTTATGATGTATTCTCATTTTCTCAATAATTGTCCAAAAGTCTTTTTCCATCAGATGTTGCAGCTCTCTGTTAAGCTTCAGAATTGTTTTACCTGCCCTCAAATAATCAGTTTCTGACCCCTTTGTTACAGGAACAAAGGTGAGCACTTGGCAGGGGCCAGAAGGAGGTCGGCTTGCATTAATCACACAGACCGCAGCGAACATTTACAACCGCTCCGACGGAAGCTGAACCATGTGGATTTATCAGTAAGACACCAGGCAGACTGAATGACAGCTGCACGCTGCATGTGCCATCGATTCAGCACCTGTAAGGAGACTGCTAATGCCGCGCAGGACCGGTTGCAAACAATTTCATCATGTCGAGAGAAAGCCCGCAGATGGAATTGCAGTTGTATAGCGAGGAAACTTTGAAAGTGGACTGTGTTAAACAGACTTGAAGTAACTCAAGATGATCAAGCTGTTGGCAATGATAATTAATCCAACGATTCTTTAGTTGTGGTCAGCGGGCAGCAGCTGGAGCCTCAACACCACCACCGTGCTTTAAGCCTCCAGGCTGCTGCTGCTGCACCACCCGCCGAGACATTAAAGAGGAGAAAGACAAAAAGATGGGCTGTTGGCCGGCTGGCCAGTTTCGTCCAAGGTCAGAGATGAGGTGGTGTATGACTCATAGAAGTAATTCATAAATCATTCAAAGGGTGAGGAGATAAAAAGCCAATATCTGGAAGCAGGTTTGTTACTGTCCAAACGCTGCAGGTGCAAACCTATCAGCTACACAATCAATTTGCTCTGCCAGCAATTTTTTTTTATTTAGGAAATTTAATTAGATTTTAGATTTTTTTCAGATTTTAGATTTAATGTCACAGAGGGAGATCAGGCTGTGCCTGACCATTCGCAACACTGATAAAAATACTCTGCTTGATCTACTTAAAAAAACTAAAGCAACTTTTTGCATCAAATTATTATGTAGATCAAGCGGGACTGGTCTTTGAATTAACTACTTAATTTTTTGAGCGCAAGAAATACATTTTCCAAGTAAATTCAACTGAACTTTACTTACAAAATTATGCTGATTTTACTTTAAAAATTAAGCTGACTTTACAATTCAATTCAGAGCAGGATTAGAATTGATTTCTAACTAAATATTTTTCTGGAGCAGCAACAAAGTTTATAACAGTACAGTCACTATATACACGTGATAATATCGCACTGGATGCATATCTAAGATGTAAAAAAAAAAAGAATCTACTTGTCATTATAATACTCAGTGAACTTTATGAAGAATAAAGAGCACAGACATCAGTCCTTCATCCTCTCTGTGCTGCTGTAACTCACAGCCTGCAGCAGGCAGACAGAGGAGGGGGCTGCCTCAGCCAGCAGCTGAGTTTATAACAATTTGGCTAATTAATAGTCCTCTCCAGTCTCAGCTGTATGCTACGTACGTTCACTACACCCAATAAACAAAATAAACCCACAAAGTGACAAAAGATTAAACATTATCACACACATTTCCTTCTTAAACAGAAAGATATAACTGCAAACCTTCTAGATTCAAGTTTGTCTGTTTTACTGAACTAAGACGAGCTTAACTGGCTGGTTAACTCCGAGTAAAACAGACTTCATTCAAACTTGACGCAAAAACAGAGAGGCACCCATCTGCAGGGATGATGGCGGACAAGGGCGCCGCCATATATCCAATCCATGCCGGAAGTCACAACCGGATGTTGGTCTTCTTTCGTGTATTTTTAAAAAAACTTTAAACTTTTTAAGCTTTATTTAACATGTAACATTACAAGGACAATGACATACTCAATTCTTTACGTTAGTACATCGGATTTGAAGGAACAATCACACCTCCTTTTTAAATTCAGATAACTACTGTGGTGATTTATGTATTTATGAACATGGCATAACGAGCGAACATTATATGAAACGAACATGAATCACCATGCGCGGCTCCATACTGCATAATTTAATAGTTAATTGACTCTAAGTCTTTTCACGACTTTATACAGTATGTAAAACTGAGATGTTAGCTATTAGAAGCCTAAAATAATCACTAAGTGATACTGTTAAAATATTATTAAACAACGTATGTCTGTGTGTTTGTGTGTGTGTGTATCATCCCTACAGTCGATCTACCGTCTGAACGTACCGTAAAGACGGAGCCCTGAATAAATAATTACTAACGAAACGAACATGAAGAAAAAAATTCCACAGAAAAAAGAATAGAATTGGTGGAACAATGAACAAATTAATTATTATTATTTAATTATTTATTTAATTAGGCTAATAAATAAGTAGGCTAAAGGAAACGAAAATCATATTAACATATACAAGGAGTTTAGGAAAAGTTGTCGGTCTTCTTTCGTGTATTATTTGCCATTCTCCGCTCCATACTGCATAATTTAATAATTAATTGACTCTAAGTCTTTTCACGACTTTATACAGTATGTAAAACTGAGACGTGCAGCGCTCCGTCTTTACGGTACGTTCAGACGGTAGATCGACTGTAGCGATGATACACACACACAAACACACACA
>JAJHUR010083482.1:0-19350 GCA_027495735.1 Lutjanus campechanus | reverse complement strand
TAAGAGAGAGGTGTGTAAGAGACAGGTGTGTGTGTGTGTGTGTGTGTGTTTGTGTGTGTGTGTGTGTGTGTGTGTGTGTGTTGGTTGGAGACATGGGGGTGGCAGTATTCAAGTAATGGCTGGGTGACAATGGCTAAAGCGCACATTTGAACATGTAATTTCATCAGTCACAGAGCTGAGCGCTCAGAGTCCTCAGCTTCGGCACACACACACACTCACACACACACACACACAGTGGAGAGTCAGAGCCAGCGTCCAGTCTGCAGCCTCCCAGGAGGTCTGCTCTGCACACACCGTGTCAAACCACTGGAAAATCACACTACAGCCTGTCATTTGGCAAACGACAGATGCGGCTTCATTTACATACATGCTTTCTGACAGCATAATTAAACCGGGGCTCTGTAATTGTCACTAATTGTCACTGTGTGACAGATCAGGCAGGAAATCCAAAGAGCATTATGAAATCAAACAAAGTATTAGGACCAAAAAGAAAAGAAAAACACTACAGGTGGCTGGATTTCTCACACATTTCTTAATTCTATTGTTTTTTGTTTGTTTGTTTGCTTTATTCCTTATTATTATTAATAATTAAAGGTAACACAAAATCATTTGGATCAACCAAGAATCCAATTAAGTAAAATTTTAGTTTGCTGATCATATTATCAGTGGCCTAATTCTGCCATAGTCAATTGTGGGTTATTAAAGGCAAACTGAAAACAAAATAACAGTGTTTGTTTGAGATGAAAATATTCTCAGTAGCATGCATAATGTCTTTTTGTTTTAGTAAAGTGATTTTATTTTCCAGAATGCATGATTTACATTTAAATAAACAGTTTAGAATTCATGCTGTATACTTATCCATAGTGTATTTACTACAGAGGAGGGTAAAATGCTCCCAGTTTGGAGAAGCAGCAGGAGCACCAATGTGGGAAGCTGAGCCATGTACTGCTGTGGACAGGCTCAGCAGCAAAATGTTTTAGAAATCTAGAAAAATCTATATATAATATTTTCACCACTTTACCTTGCTGTCAGACTGCCTTTTCTGATAGGAAATTGACATCATCACATCTTCTACCACACTGGTTTAACAATGAAATACTGACAGTCAGTCAATTACTTAATCAAGATGGTGATTAGTTTTTCTTGACATTTCTTCAAATGTCTATTAAACCAAAGGGGTATGCCATTGTTTTCAGTGCTGCTCCTGATGCTGCAGATCTGCCTTTTAATTTTGAATGCATGGAAAATATTTATTCTGGTGGAACTAACTTATTGAAAGTGAAGTGCTGTCGCTTCATCTAAATGTTTTTGGTCTTCCTTTTATGCAATTTTAAGGCAGACATAAAAATGATACAGTGAAAAAAATAATTTAAAAACAATATCAAGGTTTATAGCATTAAGCAAAAGTAGCTATGTGACAAACAGTAAAATAAACAATAAGAAATGATCAAAGAGAGAGTGGATTTGTTCCAAAAAGAAAGGCCCTGAACAAAGGACAGTCATTCTTGGTCCTCAGCCTGACCTGTGGGACAGCCACCAGTTCCTTTGCTGAGGACCTCAGGTATTGTATTTAGGAGCGAGTCCAGAGCAGGCCCTCAAAGCTAAATAGGAGTAAAGTGCTCTCTCTTTTGTTTCTGGTGAGGAGTCTGGCTGCTTTACATTAACATCTGTTAAATAAGACCTGTGTAAAGAATTACAGTGGTCTAAATGAGAGGAGATAAAAGCATATATGACCACCTGTACTGGTTAAAACCGAACTGATCTTTTTCTTTGATCGCTTTCTGAGCCGCATAAAACAAAACTGAACAACAGGTTTTCACATGTGACAAGCAGATCATTCATCACTTTAAGGAGCTGAAGTCTCTGAACTGTTGCTGGCCCTAAATCTGGACTGAAATGTCTCAAACAGATTGTTTCTGTTTAAAAAAAAAAGCAAGAAATTGTTCAGCAACAACTTTTTCTAGAACCCAAGAAAGAAAGGGCAGTTTGGAAATTGGTCTGACATTATCCAGGGAGCTGGGGTCTGCAGAGGGGTTTTTTTCTGAGGGTGTTTTTAAAATGAGCAGACAGACATCACTAACCCATCTACACTGGTTGCTGTGGTAACTACGTACGCTGATGACATAACTTCCTTACATGGAAGCATGAGAAATGGAGAGAGTCTGGAGGAGACAATTATTTCAGCGTCTCTCCATGGACTGCATGTCCCTCATACCGCTCTGCTGGATTTGACGTCATCCCTATGTACTGCATGGTACACAATGCACGTGACACTCTTGAAATCTGATTTGAGCGGCCAGAGTCTGAACATCTATAGAAAACCAGATAGAACCAGATAGAGTGCTTTGACAGACAAAAACAAAAGAGCAGGATACCCAGGAGGCAAAGTGACAACACAAAGCTAAAATAATGAGGCCAAACAGAAGAAAGACTGAAACTAAAATTGAAGTAGACACTAAAACATAGTAAAAATAAGACAGAACAGGAAGACAAGCAAACATGTAAATAAGAATAAATAAAATAAAGGGCTAAGAATGCAGACATGACAGGATGTCTTCTCTGTCTTCTCAAGTGGCAATATAAATAAAGATGGAATAGATAAAAAGACGACATCACGTAATGTCAATATAAATTAGAACTGGGGCAGTTCGTCATGGATTCACCTGTAGAAGAAGCTGCAGAGAGACTCACCGCTTTCATCTACAGTGTGGGAGTGTTTTAGACAGAGGTGCAACAGTTTGGTTCTCTTTAGCTCCACAAACTGGACGTGACTTATCACAGCGGGACAAACTGTTCTGCAGGAGTGCTGGAAGTGAAGCACAGAGCGACCTGTCCTCCTCCTGCAGCTGCAGCATCATCCTGTTTACTTTCTGTCAGCACCCACACATCATATATGAGGATTATCAACACGTGGGACATGTTTCTGTTACTAGGAGTCACTTCTAGAGGTTTCTTCATCACTCCTGTGTTAAAAGTGATGTCTGCACCACCGTTATTAACTTTACACCACATGTCATCTGACGGTGTTATTCTAACATTTTGTACTTTCTGTTCATTCTATCAGAAAATGGCTAAAACTAACATTACAGACTGTCTGTAATTCATTTCAGTCTGCAGAAAAAACAACGAAAAGTATTTTCTTTGGCTCACAATGATGGAAAAATACACTGCCAGTGATCGTCTTACTGCATGTGACTCCAGAGATGAAATAACTTCATGTCATGACCAGTTCAAGCTTTAATCCAAAAATACTGATTGTCCAGTTCAGTGAAGGGTTGACGGTGATTACTGTTTAAATTAAAACACATCACAGCTCCATTTGAATCTGACGGCCAGTATTTTTCTGATCAGGCATCTGACATGGAGTCTATTAAATAGGGTGGAAATGACATCACCATTATATGATATATTCATGAGACAAATCTTTGATATGTATTTCAGGTAAATTAGTTGTTATATAATTGAATAATAACAAAAACAATCCTTACATTAATCAATAAATTGATATGGATTAATCAATTAATCGAAGAAAGGTTAATCATTTAAAAAAATAATCATTAGGTGCAGCCATAATATAAATGAACACAAATAAAAAAGATTAAAATGATAAAAATGGATTTTAAGGAGTGATTTAAAAAAAATGTCACTGACTCTGGGAGCATTATCTTCTCAGGCAGGTCGATCCAAAGCTGAGGGGCCCTGATGGAAAAAGCCTCGACTTTGGAACAGCCCCATCTGAGGATCTGGTTCATAAGGGGTCAATATTTCAGCTTGGGGCCAGACCCATACGGCCCACGTACGCACACAGAGCTGGCCTGGCTCGACTTGGTTTGACTCGGCCCATCAGACCAGGACTGTGGGAGGAAACCCAGTCGGGCACAAGGAGAACATACTCACTCCACACAGGAACATCCCAGCCGAGAATAGCTTATTGCTTACGGTTTGAGTCGACCACTTTTTAATGAGTCATTATGATTTCAAAAATGACCTGCGTGATGTTCGTGACATAGTATATTCTCTTATTTTCACCGTCCCTCAGTGTCCCTGAACACCTCGTCTCTTAATGAGCCCTCCAAACACAATGTTGGCACAGTAACAGTGTCTGACTGTACTAATGAGTTTGTCTGAGCGTTGTTCATTACTGTACGCTCTAATCCCAATCTCTCACTGTAATAAGAGAGAGAGAGGCCCACTGTTCATCCAAAAAAGAAAAAAGAAAAGAAAGAAAGTCATCCAATCAACAAAATGGCCGTGCACAGTATTAACTCAACTGAAGGGAGATTCCACAGCGTAAAACAATCGCAGCACACCAGGAGTGACCCGTGAATAAAAGTATTACTCAATTAAGGCGTAATGGTCACGTCCCCCAAACCATCCCTGACATTCAACTGAGCAGAAACTGGAAGCATCGGGCTAAATCCTATTAGCTTCTGTTCAATGTTAATCCATGAAACCAATAAGCAGCTATTAAAAGTTCAAAAATTCATCGGCATGAAAAAGATGCACCAATAACAGGATTACCGATTATAAAACACGCCCTGCCTGACATGTTCACAGATGTCCCACAGTGGAGAGACATTTTAGTGAAGACACGCATGGTCAAATGTCAGGCCGTGCTTAGAAGTGAAGGAAAATGTATCCATACTAGTGTCCTAGGTATTGGCTTAATCTGATTCCTAGAATATGTTTCCATATGTTTTTAGCAGAGCTGGTCCTGACCTCCATGGGGCCATAGACAAAATTCTGCTAAGGGGCCCTCCTAAATGACTGGAGTGCCACGTAAACCATTTGCCACACAGTCACACCCCAGTACTCCCACTACAGTCCTCCCTCCTTTAAAACAGTTTGCTCCATCTGTCGATCAAAGAATTAGTAGATCTATACAGAATAGAATAGAATAGAATAAAATAATAGAATAATACAGTAGACAATAACTAAGTACATTTGCATATATTACTGTACTCATTTTGTACTTTGCATGAGTTCTATTTTATCCAACTTTATGTTTCTACACCACATCCCAGAGACAAATACTGAACTTTTTAATCCACAAAGCTGAAAAAAGGCTCTTTTCTGACTTGTTAGAGATACATGGTTGTCACAGGACAATGATGCTACAGACATCTGATGGTCTTATAGACCATGATGCACTGCTGTAGACTAAACAAACTAACAGTGGCTTATAAAGTAGTTAAATGAGCTCAACCTTAAACATCTACAGCAGTAAACAGCAGAAACATTAAAGCAATAATATGAATCCAAAAACATCAGACATAATAACACTGAAACATTTTACTGAAACATGAATACTTTTACTTTCAGTACATTTATCTGATAATATGCACTTCAGTAAGGTACAATGTGATATTAGTAGTTTTACTAAAGGATCTGAATACTTTTTACACTCCTGGCCACCTCAGAGGAGTAACATCATGTGCATATATTGTCTGGACGGACAGACGGACAGACAGACGGACAGACAGACAGACAGACAGACAGGTCTCCACAGAGGCTGCTGTGGCAAAAGTGCACACGCACATATGAATGCATGTTTTTGCATATGGCGGTTCTTTTTTTTTTCTGAGCTGAAACATGGCACCAATAACTCCACCTTGTGACCATTAATAAATTATTATCATTATTCAATTACCATCAATTTTCAGTGTCTTCTGCTGTGAAGCACCAACACTTCTTGCTAGGACTCTTTCAGAAGCTAGGCTGGTGATCAGCAGCAGTCACATGCATTTTCTTCAAGACATGCAAATATTCCAGTTTGATGATTGTATTGATTATTGTCACAACATCATCCAGTGCTTAGTTTTCATTCAGTTGTTTGCTCTTTTTTTTCCCAGAGAAAGGACCAAGTCATGGTTTTGCAAGTCACACATAAGCCCCAAGTCTTTGCTTTTAAGTCCCAAGTCAAGTATCAAATCTTAAACTTTGATTTTCAAGTCCTAAAAAAGTCATATTTTGCATTTCACCAAGTGTAATGCCATTTTAACAACCGGGCCTTGACTTACTATACTTTGTGCAACTTCAGATGTCAAATGGAAGTTGGAAGTTGTTGCATCTTCATCTATAATCTCTCACCTGACATTTTGCGTACTGCAAATTGTTTTCTCGCTGATCACAGTGTAGTTTTTGTATGTGACAAAATTATATTTGGTATAATTTTTTCAAACTGGGACTCAATAATGTAACGTTAGTTCTTCACGGGTCTTTCCTGCTGCTTGATTGCTGTCAGACTGACTCAAACAAAGTGGATCTGGGGAATTAATTGTCTTAATGTTAGATGATTCAATAAATGATGAGAAACTAATGGGAGTCAAATTTATGACTTGAGTCTGACTCCTCACCTCGGCTTCTCTCCCTGCCAACCCTCATGTCGTTTCAGATTCAGCCACTCCCCTCCTGCCCTGCAGTAATCCCTCTCCCACCATTCTCCTCACCTGACCTTCCCCACCCACTCACCCACCTGCTTCCCATTTCCCTCATCAGCCTTGTACTATATTTACGTCTCCACACACCTCCTGGCAGATTGTCTACTTTGCATGCCCCTAGCTTTCCAACCTTTAATTTTGCCTGCCTGATTCTACCTGCCGACCCCATTGCCTGACCCTCGGATTGAAGATTTTCAGCCTGATCCCCATCTGGATAAGTTTTCTTGTTTTTCACCTAGTTTTGACCTCAGTAAACGTGAACCTCTTACTCTGACTGTCCTTGTGTCCTGGTTATGGATCCTTTTGGTTTTGAGCTGACAAATCGTTGCATTTCAAAACAGTCTTAAAGGGGAAATTCTGCATTTTTAATGTGGATGCCCGGTCAGTGTTGATGGCAAATGTAGTCAGTTTTAGCAATAAATTCCTCAGTGCTGCTTTATTGACAAAGAAAGCTGTTGCAAAATCTGTTGTTCTTCCTGCATCCGGTGATGTCACAGTGATGTAGCTGGTGTTAAGATTATTTTCAGCTCGGTCTCCTCCTCTGAATAGCCAGGGGGCGTGTCAGATGAGTATTTTTTTTTCACCTAATGCTATATTTTGGCCAACAAAGTAAAAGCTATAGACCCTTTTACAGTTTGTAAACAATGAGGAAGCTGCGTGCCCAGTATGGCAACCAAAGTATGGCGGACTACAACAACTTGATGAGCGCTGCAAACGTGAGCAGTTTTGCGCATCCTCAGCCAGTCAACCCAAAGATGCCACCAGCTGCTCTAAAACTATTGTGATCTTGGTACCTTAATTTCTGGAAATTGGTGAAAGAAAATCTGTCTGCTTTAATAGACATTCCTGTCCCCTTGTCCCCATCTGTGCTGATTTTTTGATCTCTCTCACCTTAAAATGCAAAAAGCCCAGAAGCGTGTGCTTTTGGATGGCCTGATGGCTGATAAGAACCTGGTTGCAACCAGGTGGGAACCCCCATATACATTAACTCAGCAGCAATGGATATATAGATGCTGTGGACAGTCACACCCCCACAATTTATAACGGTTATAGCGTACTGCTTGTATCAGCACCATCTTTCATATCTTCCATCATAGTTTTTATTTTATGTTCCTTACTGTAATAAATATGCAGATTTATGCAAGTATGTACTTATGTATGTATTCATGGGTTAATGTGTTACTTATGTGCCTTTAAGGGTGGGTTGTGGTGAGCTTTGTGTAGGTGTTTGTATGTACATTAGTAAGTATATCTAGTGGTATGTCTTGGTATGTATATTCATTTCCATTTTGATAGGGACTTGTATGCTTTTTATGGGTCGATGATTTTATGTTACACTTTACTGATTGGTTCTAGTAAATGTAGGGTTTTAATTCTATTAATTTTAATTATTGTTGCATTACTGATCATATGTCTACACCTCTTGAAATGATAATAAATATTTAACCCTTTTCTCTCAGTTTTTGGCCTTTCATCCACGTTAATCTTTCCTGAGAATATCGCTCTTCTAAAATGCTCTCTGGAGCGGATAAATCTGATAAATTCTGGCTGTTTTGGAAAATGATCATGTTAGCCTGGTTGGGGGCTGTGTGTCCATAAAGGCTTTTTTTTTTGCTCCACTTTCGAGTGCGGACGTAGAGACAGGTAGACACTTGATAGGATGGTCCGACCCAGATCTTTTGAATCATCCTGAAACCTTAAGGGTGATGAAGGTGCCCGTGTAAAGTTTGTGTTTTTTCATGAGACAAAAGAACTACTGTATTAGTCATGACACCCACGCCGGACTTTAGAGGGCTTTCAATGCCATCACGGCACCATATAATTAGGAATTCGCTCGTTCACAGGTCCCTCTGAGACCCGTGTACTTGCGCCCATTTCCCAAAGGGGTCAGAGTGACCTTCCGCTTCCAGGACGGTCAGTCCACCCAGCAGGGCGCCCCGCTACCTGCTACCCTACATACTGCAAATGTACGATAAGTCTGCACTATTTAGTGTCTTCCGTGATGCATCAGAGGTGAAGTGACTGTGATGTTCATCTCTAGAGGCGGCTGAATCCTGGCGCCAGAGAGCAAAGTGATAATTCACTTCTGAAGCCATTTTAGCACATACTACATTACCAGGCTGAAAAGATTGCTATGTCCGTCTTTGGGTCCAACGCACCAAGACAATTACAAAAGTAAGCCATGCATATCAGTCATGTGCTGGCTTGAAATAAAGCCCAGCCATCACTTCTCACATAATGCACCCATATAACCTTGTTTGGGAAATTGGACACTGTGGCAGTTATTTATTACTCATCACCTCTAACTCATTATAGACCGGTGTCACCTTTCATTTATACAAAATCTCCATATTCTATTTCACTCCATAACACAGTGATGAGTGCAGTCAGGGTGGTGTGTGATGGCATTCATATTCCAACCAAGACGAAGCTCCTCTGTTTACTTATTGAAATGTTTCTCACACTCAGGATGTTAACAGTAATAAAACAAGAATACCCAACAGACTAAAGAAGCGAGCTCCTGCTGATTACCCCAATGTTCTTTTAAAGAAGGGCTGGATTAAAATACATGGCCTGCGTTTGTTTGGTGCACCGCTGTTACACAGGACGAGGTGCTCCCGAGCTCAGCCTGAAGGGTTCACGCCCGACACTTGTAGCTTTCTCTCCAAGAAGGTTTGGCCTCTTTCAGGGAAACTTGACTTGATTTGCCCGGGGCCACTTTTGCAAAATGGCAGGAGGCCAAGGGCCAGTGAATAAAATCTTAATATTTATCAGATAAAACAAAAACAAAAAAAGGTCCAAAGGCCTTTGACTTATCTTTCTTCGAAATTCTTTATTTTCAAATTGACTGAATTATTAATTTAACTCATTAAACGCATTTTAACTTATTTAAAAACAAAAGGAGACAAAATGTTTTTACTGTTTTGGCTCCATCATTATTGAACAAACTCCCCTTTGACATGAGAGGAGCTGAATCAGTACTCCAGTTTAAAAAAACTTTTAAAAATCCACTTGTACAGACTAGAATTTTTTATACTTTTTTTTGTTCATGTAAATTCTATATATATTTAAATGTTTAATATTATTTTATATCTTGTTTTCCTTTTTCCATTCTTATTACATTTTCTGCACATGATGTCCTCTTGTTTTATTTTCCTCTTGTTCATATTGCTTGTTTACTTATTTATTTATTATATTGCTTATTATTGCTATTTTTCTACCCCTTTTTGCTTCTGTAACAATGCAAATTTCTCATGTTGTCATGTCATGTCATGTCATGTCACGTCATGTCATGTCATGTCATGTCTTAACTAAATACAAGGGTTGACACTTGGAATGATTCATGAACATAAAAAATAAAAAACTGCTCCAACCAGGGTTACCCTCGGGCAGGCCACATTTGGCCCACAGACCATAAGTTGAGCAGCACTGGCCTACTTTAATCGTGTAAACGCAACGATGTGACAAGTGACATGCAGAGTGTTTGGTCATATTACAAGCCCTTTTAATATTTGATCAGAATTGTTAATAGTAACTGTAGAATCAACAATCGTTTCTTGACTTGTTAGAATTTCAAACCAACATATTAATTTGCCATATTGACATTTTAACTTGTAGGATTACTAAATAAAGATATCTACACTTCATTTCTCAACAGTCTGAATGTTCAACATGTTCATGTTCAATGTGTTCAACAATTAATCTCTTACTCGTGGAAATGTCAATTTTAGAAAACAGCTGTTACTCTGACTTCTCTTCATACTCTATTATAGATTATATTTTGAAGTGTTAGAATTCACAGTCGGCATATCCATAATGTTATTTTCACTAGTTGCAGTATTAAATCAAATGATACCCACAACTCCCTCCTCATGAGTCAAAATGTTAATTATTGATATCAACTATTCAATTATTACTTGTGGTAATGTTCACTGTAGATATCTACAATTGTTCTTACATTATATTTTATATATCTACAGTTCAATTGTGACAAGTCAAAATGAAATTATTGATATGTTTGTTTAGAAATGTGTCAGAAAAGTAAAATATCATTTCAGATATCTGACACAGTTATAAGTAGTGAAAACTGAGTTTGTACTGGTCACAGTTATGTTTGAGATGTTTACAGTTCCTTTTGAACTAGTGAGAATTTGATTGTAGATTTTAGAGAATTTTAGAATTTTAGATTTTTTTTCCAACATGTGGAGATTCAGTTGTAGATGTTTGTTTTTGTTATTAGTGAAAAAGGAATCACTGATGTCTAATTATGAGTTTTTAACTCTTATGAAACAGCCTGAGTTCAATGCTGATGCCTCTAAAATCAGACAAACATGTCAAAACTGTTTTACAGATATCTGAAATCAACATTTTAATCAGTCAAAATTTTGTTTTTGACATGCCAAAATGCCATTTCCACCGGTGAAAACTAAATCACTGTAATCAGCTATTGCTACTTATTAAATATTGGATGAAGTGAAATGAAGCTCAGAGGTTGTGGTGATTAATAAACACACCACAGCAGTACACTGCTTAGTTTCCCACAACGGTACTCCTGCCATCTACTGTAGGTAACACACAGACTGTGGACAAGTACCTCATACAACCACACTTCAAATCATTCAAACTATGAACTGTATCTCTCACATCATAGATGGTCACAAATGTTGCAAAATATGACACAGCAGCATTTACACTGTTACCTTTTTCAGGAATAAACACCACTTTTGCCTAAAAGAGACTGGATTTATGAGCTGCTATAATCCAACATTCTCCACATAAAAGAAAAGAATACTGTGTTTTAGAACAATACTTGATTCTGATTGGTCAGTTCTAAGGTCTATTATTTCTGAATAGTAGACCGTTGCTATGAATAACATACTGTTGCTATGGACGCATCAGTCTGGGGGAGCAATAAAATAATTTTTAAATCCATAAAATCCTCTTTAAATTAATACTTTGTGTCAAATTAATATTTCTTTACTAAGTAGCCGGTCAGGGTTTATTTCATAACAACAACCTGCTCACTGTACATTATCCCTTACATAATGCACCAGTCTGTTGTGTCAAGAGGTGTGTGTGGATGTTCTCTCGCAGCCTCCTCTCTGCAGAGTTAGACAGTCTATATTCTCATGACCACAGGAGGTCACTTTTAGAAAAATCAAATAAATTGTGCGGCTTGAGTTTCCCTTTTTTCTTCTTTTTGTTAACTCAATTTCCCATCTTAATTTTTTTATAATAAACGTTTTTTCTCATCTTAACCGTTGAACAGCTTTAACACCTCCTTTTCTTTCTTTCTTACTTTCTTTCTTACTTTCTTAAACGGCACTCTTCCTCTCTCTTTGTTCAGAGAGAGAAGTGAGCTCTAGCAGACCCTGCCTGGATCTTATTGTCAGTTTTCACATTAAACAGGAGGGATTATAAATAATAAATAGAATTTAAAAATAAAGTTGGTTGACTGTTAAGATGTGAAATGGAGTTAACAAAAGAGAAGAAAAAGCAAAATTCAAGCTACTCTTTTGACTCACTTATTTGTCTGACTGTCTCCCCAATACATGGGACGCATGCATAATCAGTAAAAATATACCAAACTTCTATAGACACCATCCTCTTTACAAAACTAATAGAAAATAACACAGTTGAAGAAAAGAAGAAAGACAGAAAGAAAGAAAAAACTTTCTTGCTCCTCATACTAACTACGCCCACTAGAGGTCACTGCCCAACAAAAACGGAAATATGAGTCAAAATAAGCTGCTTGCACATTTGACCTAGACACGGGCTGTATGTGTGTCTCACTGACTCGAGTCACAATACATATCAGAATGCATAAATCTGATTGGCCGAGTATAATATCACATGATGTATAACACTGGTTTGTGAGTCTCGTCAGTTGCTTAACCAATGTCGTTAAGATAGAAACGCTCCGTAAAAATTTAATAATTCTCAGAAAAAGGTCCGGTCCAGGTCCGAGCAAAAGAGGACAACATCCATGTCTGGACATGGACCCTGGTCCACATATTAGTGACCACGGCACTAGAGGACAGAGAAGAGGGATGTTTATTTTATTTTTTTTTTATTCATCAATATAATTTTTTTTAAATAAAAGTCAAAATGTCAGGGTGAACCCACAGTACCATCGTGTTCTCATGAAAGACTTTCTTTGAAAACCAGCTGTATTTATATCAGACAGAGCCTGGTTCTGCTCGAGGTTTCTGTTTATGAGGTCACAGTGACCTCGCTGTTTGTTCTTGGTGGGAACTACTGGGTTTATAAAGGGTGCGGCATGGACCTACTCTATATGAAAAGTGCCCTGAGATTACTTTTCTGATTTGGCAATATAAATAACACTGATTAAATAAAATTAAATTAATATTTAATATCAATTAAATGAATATTTTCAGAGGTTTTTTGTGGGGGTAAGGTTAGGTTTTGGCCATGGTTAATATTCCTTTGCAATGCTAATTTGTTTGCATCATGCCTTTCGACAACAAAGCAATTCAAAGTGCTTTACACTGCACATAAAAGGCATTAAGAAAAGAAACACAAGGCAATATAAAAAGATATAAAAAGGCACATTTAAATAGGATTTATGTTGGGGTTAGGATTTACTGTAATAAGCCTGTGTGGTTCACACACTCCAGGCTTTTTATGCACTTCAGATGAAAAACATGACATGTTTTTCATGCAAATAGCTACAAATTTTCTGTGAAGTCAGGCGGATGTAGCACCTAACATGTGTGCATGTACCGTCTATGATGTTTAAATTATGCTGTATGTGATACTGATAATGGAACAGGTAGAATAAATTTCCATTTGAACAGAAAAAGTTCCTGTTACGTATCCTGTCCCGTCTCCTCGGGGTGGGGGCTCTCCCTGGACAGAACTGGGCCGCGTCTCACAACTGTGAAAACAGAAGGCCCCCCCCACCCCCTCCCAGGTTCAAAGACCTCGGAGCAGTCAATGAGAGCCTCGCTACAGCCTAATGAGGATTAATACCTTACACCCAGGAAGCACATGGCAAAAATATCAGGCCCTGTGGGATATGGACTAAATATGACAGGCCCAAAGACTCGCCGGCCCCTCAAGGATCACACAGAGAGATCTCACAGGTTCTCCAGTGGATGAAGTGTGCTCGGGGAGATACATGTGGAAATATAGGAAATAACAGACTAGTATCTGTAACAACTCACTCCTACTGGGAAAATAAATACTGCAAATAGGTGTAAGATATAAGAATGATTCAATAAAAGTATGCAAAGTCAAATTTATTACTCAGTATGGTGGTACAGTATCATCTAGTATTGATTCTCACTTACTGTACAAGTCAGTATTATGAGATATAGGGCCCTATCTTACACTGATCTAAAGTGCAAGTGGAAAGCGTGAGGTGTTATGAATTTAATTTATCCAAGGTGTGCCCAAATCCACTTTTGCCATCTTGCGCCAGGGACACAGGGGTTTCCTGTCCTGCCTCGCACCAGCAGTGCACAGTGGGATACACCTATCAGCTGTGTCCAAGCGCCCTGATTAATTCATGGGTGAGTTTAGGCCGAGCAAGAAATAAACCAACCATAAAGTCGGCTCTCATCACCCTTATGAAGCAGATGCACTAGCAGCGCAAGCAGTGGCAGCATGACGGCGGATTTACCAGGAGGAAACAAAGAGAAAAGATTTTCAAGCAAGGAGACAGATCTCCTGGTTCGAGAAGTGAAATCACAAGAGCAGGACGTCTCCAAAAAAGCTTCACGTGTGAATAGTTTATTTTGCATGAACGGCTGCAAAAAGTAATAGAATAAATGCAGTACAAATGTCATGCAGATATGTAACTCATTATGATTTACACTTGAAATTACGCTGTATTCATTCATTCATTGGCTGTAATTCATCTTCATCAACTTTATTAAGCTGTTCCACTAGCTGAGTGAGGAGTGGGGGAGAGAGACGGTGCAGGAGAGGCAGGAGAGGTAAACTGACCCAGGCCTCAAGCCAGTTCAACCGGATGGGTTCGGGGGCGGTCATTCTACATCTCCACCTCCCATCCTCACTCCTCCGTCCCGCTAACACCACTGTGGCTGCTAGAAACAGACCCATAAAGTGTGCGCACAGGTTATCCATGGGTATTCAATCAGCATCAGGCTCTGACAGAAGTACACAGACCGTTTTCTCCCTCAGTCAGACCAGTCTTGTGTTTATTTTTATATGTATAGATCATAATTGTTCAATCCTTGTTTTTCTGGATCCCAATAAACACACAGACACGCACACTCCAGCTGCTGCAGCTGTCATGCTGACTCATCTGTTAAAAGACAATCTGACAGCTGTGATCCCATCCCGTGTGCACTTTGCAGGTCTGTTGAGATTTATTAGGCTATATAATTAAAATAATAATTCCTGATTCCTTATTAGTGAGAATAATTTAAGATCCACACATGCGCACACTGTTCACATAAATGAAAGATGTTTTGTGATTGCAAAGATGTGTGTGTGTGCCTCAGCCAAGTGCGAGACACACAAGGACACTTTATAAATCCACGCTCCTGTGAGGGGAAAAGACTGAACAGACATGAAGGTGTTTTGTGATTGTGGAGACGTGTGTGTGCGTGCGCGTGTGTGTGTGTGTGTGTGCTTCAGCCAAACAGGCTGTGCGCTATCCTTTGCATTAAGGCCGACTGCGCCACAGGCTTTGTGCTTTCACTGGGTTTCAGCTGGTCTAAAGCGCAAGGGGTTTTTATTCCAGTGCGCCAAGCACAAGACGACAAACACGTCAGGCCACAGCTTCGTTTTGCCCTCATTTTCAGACCTCCCGCCGATGGCTGCACAGACCAGACACAAGTTAATTTGCCATCTTGCAGACGTGGCAAAAATGGCAACTGTACTGGTGTAAGATAGGGCTCACTGTTTCAATATTCGGCCACAATTTCTTTAATCATAGGATATTAAATCATACCCAAAGGAAATCTTTTGACAGAACGTTACATAAACAGAAGTTTTCAAATATTAAACATTCAAATGAACCTGTATTAAACTGCATGTCTCTGAAATTTATGGAAAAATGTTACCCCTCTGTATGTCTATTCTACACTTGTTATGTTTTATTTTGCATCTTTTTTTCTATATTTAAAATATTTTTTGGGCACACTTATGACTGTATGCAGCAGTGGCTCACAATTTTTAAAAAAAACTAACTATTTCATTAACTTCTCTCTTTTATAGTGACTGCTGACTCCAGTAGGGGCCAGCAGTCATCAACAACTGCTAGGCTAAAAACAAGGCTTACCTAGTCTGTTGCGGGCCACTCTGGCCTTTGTCATAGCATCTGCAGATTAATTCCATGCCTGATATGAAACATATAAATCCCTGTTTTGTTTACTTCGCCGTCTTGACTGCTGTACTGTACGTCGCTGCTTTGCATCTGCTCAGTCGCCATATTGGTGACGTCTGCTATTGAACAAAAATCCAAAAATGTATATTTCTATATCTATTATATTGTTGAGTCTTGCTTCCAATACCATTACACTATTCCAAGCATCTAAAGGAAAACTTAAACTATACTATATAAAGACTATAATAAAAAATGTTGTATACATCTAGATAAGCAAACTTACACTATACTTTACAAAAACTTTAGTTTTTGTTCATCTCCACTGGTTGCAGTTGTGGTGGCATTGCAGTAGGTGCTTCACCATCTGAGTGCTCTCCTCTGGTTTATGTTCAGATTTGTTTTACTGCCCATATTATGGCTCATTTGACTTAAATGCACCATTGCTGTTTTACTTTACAGTTCCACAAAAATGAATAAATTTAAGTTTAAAGAAAACAGTTTGAGTGAAAAGCTTTTTGAAGTAACATATTTCAACAGGGAGACAGTTCCAGGGTTTGGGGGTTTTGTTGCAGGATGTAAAGGTGTGTGTGTGTGTGTGTGTGTGTGTGTGTGTGTGTGTGTGTGTGTGTGTGTGTGTGTGTGTGAACGTATGAGCACAGAAGCTAACAAATGTATGTTGGAGCCTGATCATGAAATGCATTCCTAGTGTCAACTGACTTCCAAGTTTCCCTCCAGGTTCGCTTCATCCCCCGGACCTCTGCAGGTCTGGGGGATGAAGCGGAGGTTGTGAGACCGAGCAGCCCGTCGCTGGGTCTCCCTTCCAGCTGGCCGGGGCCAAACAGATGGCTCTGGCTCCAGAGGAAGGTGTTTGCAACACAACATCACAAAAGAAACTGGCTGTGATAAAGCCTGAAAATAAATACACTGACCTCAGCCGGTGGAAGGACATTGCCTTGGTTACATGTGTGTGATTTGGCCTGGCTGTTGGCAGTCTTGCTCTGGCGCTCATTTACACAGCTGGACGACTCTAGAGGACGCCAAGACCGGCACGCTGGTCAGCCAACGCCACGACCTGCGGCCCTGCCTGCGCTCCCTGCAGACCCGGCTGCACCACGCTCACCATGCACTGCCACCCTTTTATTCACTGTAAAAAAAATCATACAGGAATTTAGTGGAATCAGCTGAACTTTTTTTAGCTTATTTTTACATTTTTATTTTAACTGTAAACATAATACAGGAATTCAGAGGAATAAACTGTTCTCATTAACTTAACATAAATATACAAGTTTTACTTATTCGAGTTAATTAAACTTAACATTTGTAGTATTTATTTTCACACACTTCAGAACTTTTAAGAATGAGTTCTTCTAACCTGAAGGTTTTTTTTATTTGAAATGAAGAGTTGAATGAATCTGTTCAGAGTTAAATCAACTCATTAAAGTTCCTAAAGAAACAATCAGCATATTTGCAGACTTGAAGAAAAATGATCAGCATTCTAATCGACTTATTGAACTGAGAAAATGGAAAAGGAAATCAAATTGTGTTCATCGGTGTGACTGAAGAGTTGCTGGTTCAACTTAATGTCTTCAGCTTTTTCAACATGTTTTCTCCAGTACAACTGAATTAATATAAAGTTTATTTCATTAGAAATGTTTATTTGTACAATTCATTACAAATTTACCCCAACTTGTCTTTTTTCAATTCAGTCAAATAAAAGGGCAAGTTAAAACAAATAGCTTATTTTTACAGTACACTTTCTCTACTTAATTGTAAACACAATACAGTGCTCGATTAATCTTTTATCATTAACCCAAAGTAAATATAAAAGATTTATTTATTCAAGTTCATTTCACTTAAACCGGGGGGTCAGCAATTTTTACGATCAAAAGAGACAGTTTTGGTCAGAAAAGGAAAATAAAATCTCTTTGGAGCCACAACTATTACATTCTCTATTTTCCTCAAAGACTTTACTTGTTTTGGATTTGGCATCCGTAGCTACTCAGGGGAGACATAAGACTAGCCACTGCCAAATTTTAGGGGAAGAGGTGCCAAACTGTAGATGTTCTCTGTGACGCACGTTTCAATTGACCAAATATTAAAAATAATAATAATAAATCTGGGGTACAGGGTGCACACTTCTACAATTAGAGGATGTAAGAATCACTTTGTGCCTACAATGATGACAAAGTCATAAATGATAAGAAATAAGAACTGTTTTTCATTTCAATTTAATTTTTTGGGCAAAGTCACACAGAGTCACTGGAGAGGGACAAAAGGACCCCTAACTTACACTCCACATCAGATATGGGCAAAATATGGCCTGGGGACTGAATGCAGTCCACTGAAAGGTTTCATGTGGCGCGCAAGGCCATCATGGAAATACCAAAAACTACAAATCTAACAAATCTAGCAGTCAGTATCATTTTGCTTACTATTAAACCATTAGTGTCCTATATGGAACACTTCTGACCTGATCTTCAGCTTACTGAACAGATTTTGTCAAGTAGAATCTCAGAATGTTGGGAAAAGTCAGAATTTCAAGGCAACTGTCTTCAGTAAATGTTTGAGTTCTGGAATAATCTTTTGTTAAAATTATTTATTTTTCGTCTTTAAAAAAGATTGAATCTTTGAGTTTTAGAAAAAAGAATTTGTATTTAAAATACTGTTAAGTACATTTATTAAGGTGAAAAGAATGTTCAATTGCAACTATTTCATTTTTAGGCATCCAAACAGTTTTTTTAAATACTGAAGTTTATCTTTGGAAGAAAAGTAAATTATTTCAACAAATGATTATAGGTTGGCAAAACTTGTTTTAGTTTCTTTCAAAACAGTTTGAGTTTGATTTAAAACTCAAAATTTGAGTGAAGCCAGTTGCCTTGAAATTATAAGCTTTGACAGTGTGCAACTGAATTAATATCTAGTTTATTTGATTAGTTTTTTTAAAATCATTATTAAACTGCCTTTTCAAATTCAGTCAACTTTAATTTTAAAAGCAGTGGCACTAACTTAACTTAAAACAAACAGTTTATTTTTACAGTGTTGCAGTCCAGGCAGCGATCCAAGAGACTTCGGTGCAGCAGCGGAGCAGAAACCTCTGATACATACTGTAAATGTGGGTGTAAACAATGACAATGCCAGATACAGTGGTCCAACGCCGCTGTGATTTTTTTTTTTTTTACCTGTATTTACACGAGCTGGCTCTGCTGAGCACAAACTTCTGCTTTTTATTCCCCCCTCACACTCACTTTGTAGTACACAATTACACCAGGGATCTGCCTGCTATCGCCACTGTTTTATACTTTCCCTGCTTTGCAGTTTTCACCGGAGCAGTTGGAGGCTTATTGTCTTGTTATAAAGGAGGACTCTTCCACTTCCCAGATTGTGATCCTGGGGAACCAAACCAGCAACGGTTTGATCAGATACTACCTAATCTCTGAGCTTCTGTTGCTTTAGGAAATTAAAATTGATGTATTATACAACAATTCTCCTGTAAGCTCTCTCTGGCTGACAAACATTACTGTAGCGCGTGCAAATAACACTTGGGGTACACAGTCTGCCATGGGAGACTGTTCTAAGGTAAACTTCTCCAAT
>JAJHUR010083481.1:0-15023 GCA_027495735.1 Lutjanus campechanus | reverse complement strand
AGGTCATTGATATACATTGTGAACAACAATGGACCAAGAACAGACCCTTGCGGTACTCCCATGCTGTTTGCGTTCATATGTGATTTCACCCCATTGACCCTGACACATTGCTGTCTCCCCCCCAGGTATGATTTGAACCACTTCAGAGCTGCAGCTGACATATTGAATTGATTTAGTTTATCAAGTAAGATGCCGTGGTTAACAGTGTCAAAGGCCTTTTTTAGATCCAGGAACACTGCCCCTACAACATTTCCTTTATCCAGAGAGGCTTTGATCTTCTCAAGCAGATAACAGTTTGCTGTTTCTGTGGAATATTTTTGTCTAAATCCAAACTGCTGTGAATGAAGCAGTTGGTTAGACTCTAAGTGTTCCATTAATTGTTCAGCTACAATCTTCTCCAGAACTTTTGAGAGCACAGGGAGGATGGCAATGGGCCTGTAATTACTTGCTAAGTCTTTGTCACCTGATTTATAAACTGGGGTAATTATTGCAGTTTTCCAGCTCTCTGGGAAGATTTTTGTTTGTATTGACAGGTTTACCAAGTAAGTAATTGGCTCCAACAGACAGCTCAGATGTTTCTTGATAAATGCAGCGTTTAAGTTATGGATATCCTTAGACATGGAGTTACTCATGTTTGTAATCACTTTTTTAACTTTATCATGGGATACCTCTTTTATGTAAAAGGAGTCTGTGTGGACATGGTCAAATTCTTGAGGAGATGACTCAATAGGTTTAAAATTACTTGCTAATTCTTGTACAGACACAATAAAAAAACTATTAAAACCATTTGCAATAGACTCATTACTATCAATAATTTTATTACCAACTTTGAGGCAGTTTATTTTAGGGTGCATTTGCTTACTTGAATTAGTTAGTCTGTTTATATGTTGCCACAGTTTAGAACTGTTGCCATTGGCCTCTTCAATGAGTTTGGTGAAATGATTAGTCTTGGCTTTCCGCAGTTCAGACACCACTCTGTTCCTTAAGCTAGTGAAAATAAGGTGGTCAGTATTGGTTTTAGTTATTAAAGACCTTTTAAGAGCAAGATCTCGCTCTTTGATGATCTGAAGGATGTCACTGTTAAACCATGGAAGAGAGTTTTTCTTAGGTTTACTTTTCCAGGTTTTTGTATGTTTGCTTAATAAATCACAGAGGGTAGAGGCAAGATTATTTGCACTATGATTTAAATCTGGCTCTTTAGTTACCCTTTCCCAGTTGACTTCCTTCAAATCATGTTCAAAGTTAGCCATATTTGATTTGGGAATTCCTGTTGTTAAAATTTGACTTTCTGTTTTGTTGTGGTAAACTAGGCGTTTTTTAGTTAGCTTTCTTATAATCAGTGTCATGTTATGATCTGAAAGGCCAGTAATAAGATTGTATGTTTTTGTTACTCTCTCTGGCCTATTTGTAAAGATCAGATCTATTAGGGTTTCACTCTTTCTAGTGACTCGTGTAGGTCTATCAATCAGCTGTTTATATTTAAATTTTTCCATAATTGATTTTAGTTTCGTTTTGCCACTTTTATCCATCCAATTAATGTTCAAGTCCCCAAATAATGTACATTCACAACCGTTGTCAGCAGCAAACAGAAGATTCTTCAGTTCTTTGTAGAAATTTACATCATGAGATGGAGGATTATACAGCACAACTATGCTAAATTTCATGTTTGGGGAGAGAATAACACTCAATCCTAAACACTCCAAATTCGTATTCAATTCAAGCTCTAAACTTTTAAAATGCTCCCTAATATAGATTAAAACACCCCCTCCCCTTCCCTCAGGCCTGTCTCTCCTATGGCATGTGTATCCTGGTATGTTAATTAGGTTAGTGGGAACGTTACTAGTCAACCAACTCTCAGTTATACACAAAAAATCCAAGTTAGAATCAATAAGTAAGTTCTTTATCTGATCTATTTTTGGTAGTATGCTTCTGATATTTATATGTCCTCCCAAAATTCCGTTGGGTTTTGTTTCAGAGTTCCAGATGATTTGGGCATGATTTACTGTTTGAAAAAGTTTTAACTGCCTCTGTTTTAATATTGCGCAATTGGCTAATTGTCTTTTGGCCCTTACGGGACTCCGTCTTTGTTGACATTCGTCAGCTGTTTGAGAGAGATGTCCAGCCTGTTTGGTAGGAGAAAGGACATTTAGTGGTCCAAGTCCGGTGTAGGGTGTGTCTGTGGGTGTGGTGGAACCATTATGATGGGGACTAGGACCAGGGGAGCATCAATTAGTGACGGACCGGTCAGCACTGGACTGATGGGTGGTCATGCTACGGTGGTGAGACTGACAGGTGGATTCTGAAGCACGTGGATGGTAGACGCTGTATGCCAGGTTGGCAGAGAGCATCTGTGCACCAGCTCTATTCGGATGGAGACCATCTGCACCAAAGAGATGACCACGTTTCCAGAAGAGGTTGAAGTTATCGATAAAATTCAGTCCGTTGGTGTCGCATGCAAATGAGAGCCAGGTGTTGAGGCTGAGCAGTCTACTGAAACGACCCACTCCGCGGCCAAGGGTGGGTATTGGGCCGGAGATATGCACTCTCTTGTCGAACTGCTTGAGGACGTTAAAGAGGCTGATGAAGTCTCGTCTTAACTGTTCAGATTGCTGTTTTTGAATGTCGTTTGTACCGACATGTATGACGACCCTGTCAACCTCAGGGTAGGATTTTATTATGTCTGGGACTTTATCGGTAATGGTCTGAACAGTGGCACCTGGGAAAAAGAGAGTATGAGCTCTGTGCACTCTCACATTCCGGACTATCGAGTCGCCAATAATGAGCGTGGATGGAGGAGCCCGCACCGGCCGGTGTGAGCCGTGGGAGCTGGCCCCGCGGGTCACCGGCCCAGCACCGCGGTGGTGCGATGGAGCCTGACCCCGAGTCCTCCGTCGTTGGACATCAGCTGCTCCGGGGGCGGTAGGCGATCGGTCCTTGTGAACCGGGAGGGAGGCTCCACCCGGTTTGTCCAGACCAGGTGATGCTCGTCTGCGCTGCGGGCGCGCGGTGAAATTTACAGGTGACCAAAATCGAGGTCTTGTTCTGGAAGATGGTAGAGACTCCTGGTCCCCCGCCAGTGGAGGGAATTCCTGTAAATCGAGGACGTCATATCGATTTACTGTCTGGATGTTCTGGATTACAGAGGCATGGACAGGTGGATCGGAGAGTCTCCCCCTCTTTTTCTGGTCTCCGACAACAACCCATGGCTCCGAATATCTTGGAGTAGAACTGACCGGGGCTTTGGGTTTAGCCCCGAGCCGGAGCCAGGGGTCCGGGGGGACGGTGACTGAGGCAGAGACAGGAGCAGCTGCTGGAGCCGTGGCAGCGGGCGGAGTTGACATTGCAGCCGGAGGTGTAGCAGCGTCAGGTAGATACGGAGCAGTGGCAGCCAGATCTTCAGCAATGGTAACGGGGGCTTGTGCCGGACCGAAGATGATAGTGTCCATTTGCCTTTCCGCTTCTTGGATTTTGTACAGTGCGGAGATTCTTTGCTCCAATTCAGCGATCTTCTCGCTGAGACCGACGCAGCTTTCGCAGGCCGGTGGTGAGGTGAGTGGAGTCATGGTTCCTTGAACCTGTGCTCAGCTTGTTTCTTTGGTAACTTAAAATCCAAACATCCGATGGTTAAAATCCTTAGTCCGGTTAAAAGATACTGCTAAAACGACCAGGGTGTAAAAACGTGTATCGTTAAAAGTAGCTTAAAAACCAGATAAAAGTTAGTTTTATGGGAGCTTGTCTGACTGACAATCACAGACGCCGACACATGCGCAGTAGCCATTTAATCAATTAATATATAAAATTTAATCAATTAATATATAAAATATATGTCTAACAAACTACCTGGATAATAGACATGACATCATAAACTAATAAAGCATGTTGGTGTCAATAACATAGAAGGTGCTAAGATATCACCAAACCAGGTCCCAGACCTTCCTGTTTTATTTTGGTATGTCCTCTTCTTGTGTGTCCTTGTTGTTTTTACTTCCTGTCTTTGTCTGTTTTCCCGCTCTTTTTGATCACTGATTGTTTTCACCTGTCCTCACCTGTGTCTTGTTATCCTCCACCTCCCTCGTGTATTTGATCCTGTGTCTTTTCCTCCTTAGTTGCTGGTTCGTACTCTTTGGTTTGTCAGTATCCTGGTGTTTTCTTGTGGAATTTTGTTGCTCTGTGTTTTTACCCTGCATGGATTTGTTTGGATCGTTACTTTCCATAGACTTTGATTTTTGTGTCTCCTCTGTTGGATTTTTTTTGGTTGCCTTTGAGTCACCTTTGCCATCTTTGTCTTGTTTTTTTGTTTGGTTTTCTATTGAAAATTTGAAGTCAACCACTCCTGCTTCAGTCTGCATTCAGGTCCTTTCTCCTGTCCCTGGTCAACACACTGTAACAAGGCTTGGACCGGAGCTAAATGAGGTCAATTCTAGGCCAGTTATCAATGATAAAGTCATTATCAGGATGTTGCTCATTTGGCTTTTGCCTAAAAATAACTTACATTGTCCTTAGATATGGCAGATATGAGCGATTTAGAGGATTTGTTCACTAATCATTAATAATGAACAACCTCAGGGTCTTCATGCAAACCCACAGTCATCCACTTTTGGACTAGAAGTGCAACATGACCTGCTGTAGGCTATATTATGCAGAAGTCTAAAATATTTTAATTTATTATCTTTTTTCTGTTGATGTCTGACACCAGGACTTCAAGCTACGTAGTGTGGAAGTCTTGTTTTTATACTCCAGTTACATTTTTGTGAATAGAACTCGCCCAGAAATGGAGTGGAACAGGTAGCCTGTGACATTTTTAGAAGTGTGGATTATGCTCAAGACTAATGTCCCGAACACTTCCTCATGAACAGGTGGCATTAATCAGGATGAAACAAGTGATTTACGACAAGTTTGTCCAGTTGGTGAATTCAACACTTGTACAAACAAGCTGCAAAAAAACAATAGATGTGCTTAGGATGAGAAAATGAAAATGTTCTTGCATGAGACCCATTAAATGCATCCATCATCCATAGAAACAAGAACCGGAAGACAGTA
This sequence comes from Lutjanus campechanus, assembly GCA_027495735.1. Classification (NCBI taxonomy): domain Eukaryota; kingdom Metazoa; phylum Chordata; class Actinopteri; order Lutjaniformes; family Lutjanidae; genus Lutjanus; species Lutjanus campechanus. The sequence continues at coordinate 9,983 of JAJHUR010083481.1, read as the reverse complement.
AAAAACAGAATAAACAGCTCAGATTATTCTAAATGTAAATAAAGTGTTAAAGGATTCGGAGATGTTGCTCCATCTTTAGACGTTTTGAGCTAAACCCTTTACCATCCATAAAAAGTGACAGTTTTTGGACTCAACAATGCAGTAACAACAACCTTATATGATCTTGACTGAGTTATTGAAAGCATAAACACATGTTGACTACTTTATGAATGAGAAATAAATGCATTTAGGCTGAGCTAACAGGCCATCTTATTGTTTTTATTTCCTCTTATTAGGAAAACAATATAGAGCATTAAGCCTAAATTAAAAAAATAGACAAAATTAGTTGGTTTCTTCCTCTCATCAGTAAAACAATTTACACATTTTAGGTGCTTTATAAAAGGTGTACTGAAGATATAAATCTTACATTTGCAGATTTTCTTTTATAGTCTTTTATTTCTTTGGTGACCCAAATAAAATGACTGAATTAAACAATGAGAAACACCTTTCTTAGTTGGCTTTTCTTGGCTGCATTGATACACATCCTGAGTCTTTTGTCTCAACTTCAGCCTCCTAACTCTACATATCAGGATCTTAAGATTGAATCCAGTTAGTTTGGTTTTAGTCTTGCTTCTTGCAGCAGCAGGCAGCTGATTTTAGCGATTAAGCTCCAGTAAACTTGACTGTATCAGTACCAACAGTATCAGGCGACGACAGCAGCAGCGGTTCAAAAAAAGTTGAGCATCTACGGGCCAAATATTTTTCTTTAGAGTTGGTAGAAACCAAACGTAGGTGGTGTTTGCTAACACGTTAGCTGTATCAACTCGAGCAGACAGTATGGGCCCCTGCAGATCAAAATCTGCCTTTGGTGCCTTTTGCGATCTGGGAAATTAAACTTTTTCTTCATTCCACTCGCTGGAAGTCACACTGGATAACAGTTTCAGCTGAATGTCCCCAAAATGACAAATGCATTCCTTTGAAAGTGACAGAGAGCAGATGACGGCCAAGTTATTCTGAGTTCTCTGATATTATATAATGTTGGACTGGACAGCAGGTTTGGAGTGGAGTCGGTCCAGTCAGTGTCACTGTTGTCGGGCCAAGGACACTGTCTGGCTGCCAGCGAGGAAAATGACCCACTTACAGTAGATCACTGCTGTGGAGGACGGGCTGCGTACAATATATTCAGTGCATATACAGGCTGGAAATGAAGAAGTGCAGGGGACGATGAGACACACTCTGCAGGAGGACACGGCTCTGATTTGTGGGACATGTTTTTTTTTTTTGCCAATTTGAAATGATTCCTGCAGTCATTGGTTCAGTTTTATGAGGAAATAAGATATTTTTCTTTTACTTTTCAAGTTTCAACTCCATTTTTCAGATGGAGGGTTACTTGTTGTCTGTTTCAGGGGCGTTTTACAGAGGTCTTTTACATCTTACTAGGTATTCTGCATCTTTTATGCCTTGTTATGTCTTTTTTGTCTGGTCGTGTTTTCTGCGTCAACTTCGGCCTTTTATGTTTTCTCACATTTTTTTGTCATTACCTTTATTTGTCTTTTCTTAGGTCTTTAAAGTCTTGTTAGGTCGTTTTGTTACAGATTTTCCATCTTTTTTTGTCGTATTATTTCTTGTTACCTCTTTTATGTCAATTTTTGTCTTCTTACATCTTTTTTTTGTCTTGTTACGTCATTCATTCTTTTCTGTCTTAATGTCCCATCCATTTCGGTTAGAATCGGTCTTGATGTTGGGAAGTTGGCGCACAATAATGCAAAATAAAATTAATCAATAATTCCCGTCAAATGCATTAAAACTACAAGTATAAGTAAGGAGCCTGTTTTGAAAATGTAATGGGTAGAAAGTACAGTTATGTGTGTTAAAATGTGGGGAGTAAAGTAAAAACTTGCTAGAAAAATAAATACTCAAGTAAAGTGCAGGTACATGAAAACTCTATTTAAGCACAGTAATTAAGTATTTGTACTCCGTTACTTCCCACTGCTGGTATTTTATCATTTTATAGTGACCCTCAAATTTGAATACTTTTGACTGTAGATGAACTTCTCATAAGCTCATGAGGGGAAAAAGTTTTTTAAAAAGTGTGCGTGAAAACAAAAGTGTGTGTCCTTTCTCACCCATGGATGTCGTCGCCAGAGTCTGCCGCCCAACAAACTGGGCGGGTCCCATCCCATCGAGGAAGTCGCTGAACTGTGCGTCCGACGCCAGACACATGCCGCTGTAGTTGAGGCTGCGGAGGGAGCGGAAGAGGGCAGACAGAGAGACAGATGGTTAAACACGACCAGGCAGTTCTCATCGTGCCTCAATTAGACAGAGAAAGTGAGTCGGAGACTGGAAAATAAAAACAGAACGCAAGAGAGGACGAACAGAGCTGAGACAAAAAAAAAACTGTCTGGAGGAATAAGGAGTGAAAAAAAAGAGCTGATCACTCCTGTTTCAACTTAGATAAACTCCCAAAATTCAAATCGGCTCCATGAAACTAAACTCAGGCTGTTGGTTTTAGAGTTTGACCCCCTGTGTTCATTTGTGCAAAGGAATCAGCTCAGAGTGGTTTGGTGGCAGCGTGCCAGTTATACTACAACTCTCTGTATGTGTGTGTGTGTGTGTGTGTGTGTGTTTCATGGAAGGACAAATCCACCCGAACATGTTCTGATGCTGATGTACTGTATATCATAAATCTGTGATTCTCAATATGCGTCTGAACAAAGTGTTCTCATTCCAGGTCGTCAGATACTGACGCTGCTTTGTCCCGCCCCCCTCTGGGTCACACACTGATGCACAACGGACCCTTTAGTGTCTGTATGAGATGTTTCTGCCAGAAAGCCTTTTTAACATGTGGTTAAGTGAAACACTCAGTTTGGTTAGGTTTAGATAAAGATCATGATTTGGGTTCAAATAAGTATATTACGTTACATAAGTCACATGTAACATTACGTAACTTAAAACTTAAGAATGTTGTCTTTTGGTTTCACACAGGACACAAACCCCCGGTCTCCTGGGTGAAAGTCTTGTGTTTTTTTTGACCCATCAGCATGATGTGTCTCATACAGCTGCTGAAGGGTACTTTGTGGATCTGTATGAGATGCCGGGAATTCTGTTTTTCTTTTAGTTTGCAGAATATTTCAAAAATAATTGTGAACCAATCATTGTGATAACACATGGAGAACTTTTAAAATTATTTTTGCTTCATTTGCAAGAAGTGTGTGACAAAACGTTGGTATTTATTTGACCTGGGCATGAGAACAGGCTGCCAGGGTGGCTGAGCAGTTAAGGCTTAAGATCCAACTAGTTAAAATTCCTCTCAGTATCTGTGACTATAATTCCTTCGCTCTCCTAATAGTTTCATTGAACCACAGCAGATTCTTTCCAAATCTATGCCTGTCTTAATCTGACCAGAATCATATTGTCATTAGAAAATTAGAAGTATTTTAATATTTACTTTTTGTATGAAAACTCCGTCCTATAGTGGAGACAGTAAAAAAGTGGGCTGTAAGGCACAATGTGTGATCTATGAAACAGCACAGCTGACACTCTGCACATGGATGAGTTCAAATCAATATCATAAAGACATATTGTGTCATAATTTACCAGTGAGAGAAATATAAGTTCTGAAGAAGGAAAAGAATTGAGTCAACAACGAACAATGAACTGTGGACAACTTGGACACTGAATTTAAACGTAAATTTGATTTTTAAGTGCTGCCGTGGTGAAGTCTTTAATCTCTCAGAAAACATATTTGATAAGTAAGGGAAGTATCTTAAAAACCAATAATTAAATGGCAAGAAATCCTCTACAGCTATGGTAGTTATAACGTCTCACAATCGGTTCATTAGCTGGATTCACTGACTTACATGGAGCTTTTGTGTAGAGATCAGCTATGTTGAACTTTATAATGTGACCAATAGACTTTCTGATGTATCGTGGCAGGAAAAGCACAGGTGTAATTAATTACATTAATGACTATAGCTTCATTTTATTCAGGTGTCTCCTGCAATTATGAATGCTCTTTTACATGACAGACACTTACAGTATAATGGAGCCATCGTTAATACTATTAGTTACACCTGTGCTTTAAATCTCTGCAGTGAAAGAAGTGTCATGTACAGTAAATCATCTTGATGGAGAGCTGGAAAGTCAAAAATAGTCCTTTTTTTCTCAGCAGCCATATTAATATGATACAGTAGGGGAGTGTTTCCCAAAGTGCGGGCCGTGGAGGCCCTGCAGGTGGGCTTTTAGAGGTCATGTTCAAATTTGAAATGACCATAAAATGTAATTTATGATTAATTTTGAAAAAAGTAATCAGAACTAAAGCCATGGGATTCAGATCTTCATTTATGTGACCTAGTTTAACATGTTAAACTGTATTTGGTGACCTGTCAAATTTACACCATTGATTAAAGACTTGGGCTGTTGAAGATTTTCAGATTTCAAATTGGGCCGTGGCATCCATGTAGCGACGGCTGCTAGCTGGTTCAAGCTGTCAACTCGAGCTGCACTGCAATCACACATGACATGCCTCACTCTCTGTAGTACATATCAAACGCACCCTTCCAATCCGGCGGTCTATTTAAACCGCTAAAACCTCCCGTCTCTCCCGCTGCCTGTCAAAGCCATTGCTGCCTTGTATCAGCATCACTGCCTGTTCATTCAGCTCCACCACCACCACCACCCCAGCATCCCCCTGCAGGCTCTGACAGGGGGTCCAAGATGTGTGCTCATCACTTCTCTATATCTCTATGTAAACATAATCTGCGAGGAGTGATGAGGTCGGAGGCTATAGACGCCAAACTCTGACTATGTTCTGCTGCTGCAGTAAACATTCTTAGCTGTGACTTGTCTGACTGAATTAAGTTTGGGAACGGCTGAAGTAGGGTAAATACAGGTGCTGCTAAAGATATTAATTAAGGTCCAGTGTTTAGTGTAGCAGACCCTTGCACAAAGCCGGACTCTGACCTGAATGGAACAGAACCGTTGGTGCATTCAAACGGCGTCATATTTACCGTGTTTACGAGAGATTTGACGCCGCCCTCATGTCGTAATCACAACGTCGTGAACTGGAAGTTTTTCTCTTGGCTACGAGTTTACAAGTTCCACTTGAACGCAGCAAGTATCATTGATAACACCTGCGTTTTCATGTGAAAATGGCTGCAGTAAAAACTGTCTATTGAAGAAGCTTTCGTATCAGCTGTGTGTGGTGAAACCTCATGACTGTAGCTTCTGGCTGTTGGATTTTGTGGACGCTGCCTCAGGTATGAAAGGAACTATTAAAAGACAAGAAAAGACGAACAGGTGGAGGTAATTTCCACTACAGAGGCTTCTACAGAAGTTGCCAACTCTCCCCATTACTGCAGGTTTTTAAAAAAAAAAAAAAGTTTTGTCTGTACACTGTGTCTCAAAATGAACCAGTCCTGGACCTGGGTTGGTCGACCTCCACAAGGAGAGGAGCTAAACGGTTTCCTTTACCAATCTGTCGACGTCAATGCCAATACATCACGTTCAAGTTTGGCCCACAGCCCTGGAGTCAATGAGGCTAATCAGCTGATGAATTCTCCAGTGCTTGGGGTGCTTGATTATTGTGACATCTTCTCTCCAGGAGCATAAAATGCTCCACAAACGAGAGGTGGTTTGCAGTCAGTCGTGAGACGGGAGCCAGTGATACAGATACTGTACCAGGATTCTTAGAGGTGCTGGAAAGCCGTGACAACACTTGATTTTAATGTAACGTTCTCAACTGCTTAAAACTGTAATTGCATTACTTTAGTAATAAATCTCCATCTGAACAGTTTTGCCTTTTAGGTTAAGAAATAAAACAAGTTGAAGATAGCTGAACTGCTTGTGCCTTTTGCACAAAATAAAGACAACTCCACTCGAGCCTGTGGTGGAAATCTAACAACTGGGAGCAATACAAGGATAAAGCAATTTCAAATTCTTTTTTTTTTTCCATTACAAGCCTCACTTGCCACTCTACATGTGAGGCTATGCTTAATTCCTTAGTGTGATCTGCCAGTCTTTGTTGATGCGGTGCTCTCTGATGGAACAGCGAGTGGGGGACCAACAGACGACAACATGCCGGGAGGTTTACTGTTTCAATGAGCATTGACTTGAAAACGAAAGCTTAAAAGAGAAAAAATGAAAAGGATTTTATTGAAATTGAAGTTGTCTGGTAACTGTTTACGTGATTGTTTTATATTGGCTCAGTCATGTTTTGTATAAGGTGTCAATTCTACATACAGACAGCTGACACATTTTGAAACATGACACTTAAAAAACATCACAAAACATATTTCTTGCTGTTTATAGCACAATAAGATATGATTTAATATGATGAAGAAATGAAATAAACATTTTGAGTTTATATACAGTGTGTTTATAAATGTGTGTAATTTAAAGGGATCAATAAATGTCAGATTTGAATGATTAAAATAATTTAAATTAGGTCACAAAATCATGACAAAGTAAACAGGTTTCTCTGCTCTGAAACACTGGGGTTGTGACCGCTTCGCTGTCTCAGGTCATGTTCACACCAAAAGGTCCGTTTTCTGATTCGAACCAAAGCAAGGATGATACATTGTTGCAATTTCTCAATTGGTCCGGTTCGCGTTCACAAAGGCCAAACTCAAACGGTCCAAAAATTGTCACGTGGCAGCAAATGCTGTTCGGTGATTGCTTATACAGTTTAGGCTGGTAGACAACAAATCCCTCGCAATTTTTACTCTACATCATGGAGCATCGTCTGCTCATTTTCATGTTGGTGCTGATCTGGACTGCATATCAGCAGACTTTAACAGACCGCGCATATGAACGGCTGGTAAGACTGCAGCAATTAAATAATGTATTAATACGCGCACGTCGCAGAAGACGCTCTGCAATCGGAGGGTCATATCACAGAAGACGACAGGCAATAATGAGAGCCTACCACAATGTTTTTTCTTTTGCCAAGCGCGACCAGTGAGGTAAGTGGACAATAAACAGTTCACAATCAAATACATGTAAAAATCACAAAGTTGGCTCATCATAAAAGCAGCTCTTGTTTACTGATATGACGTGTGAAACGGCGTGCCTCCTGTGATTGGTGTGGATGGGGTTCACACCAGAAGTAAACCGCTCTAGAGTTCACTTGATAGCGGTCCGAGACCACCCCTACCAGGCCGACCCGAGAGTGGTTGACTGGTCTGCACCAGAGTTCGAGGCCAGCGTTCACACCAACCAAAACGAACCGCACCAAGGAGATAAACGCTCCAGGGTTCAGTTCAACTGGACTAAACAAGGCTGGTGTGAACACAACCTCAGTGTCAAACTCCACTACGACCTGAAAAAGACCTGAAACATGGACGTGTCCAGACATGTTTGAGCCACCAGAGCCAGAGGACGGTGGTATCCCCCCCCCCCCCTTTTTTTTTTTGAGCTGTTGGAACTGAAGTGAGCTGAAGTGAACTGCTGGGCTGATTTGGACTGAGAGAGTCGCTGAATATGCTCCAGGTTGAGGTAAGGGGAAGCCGGTGTCGGTTTTCTAGTGTTGGGGGACCACAGCTCCAGCACATCACCGAGCCATGTTTCAGGTCTGCCCATAAAATCCTCATCACAGAAATCAATTAAAGGTGTAACAGTTCCACAATTCAACAACTATTTTCTACTTTCTTCGATTTTTAGAAGAAAAATTTTCCTTTACACAGACTTTAAAACAGCTTTTAGTACTGGAGCTTAAAAATGCACCTTAAATATGCTTGAAAAGTGCTAAAATTTGACTTTGGAAAAAGTGTAGGAGCCCTGAAATATGTGTCTTGAATAAACCGATGTAACCTACTGTAAACTTAGCTGTCCAGCTCGGCAGACTGTTGCAACTGTTCATCTCACAGCTAAAAGAGGAAACCAACAAGCCTCCGTTCTTTTTCTCCCACATCCCTTTAACCTTCATTTTCCTTCCTCATGTCTCTACTTCCATATTTCATCCTGGCTAACAGTTGCACAATCTTCCCTGCTCTGATGAGATTACTTCAGCTGCACATTTAAAGGAAACAGGTGTTATTATTTTTTTAAAACCTGACAGCTCTTCCACTGTGACTTAAGACTGTGACCTAAATTACACAACAGCTTTGTCTTCATTGTTAAATGAAGGGGGGGAAAAAAAAGTCTTAAAATATTTACTAGATTGTTCCAGCAAAGTCATACAACGGCACACAGCCTGACATTTAATATTAACTTTGGAATGAGTAGCCAAACACAACAGCGCTTACAAAATAATTTACAAGGCAGTCTCTCTCCAATATAATTAACACACAAACACACTTAGCTTTGATTAGTCATTTATGCAGACGCTAGCACACATTAAATTATGGCAGGTCATTTTAATATTTAATTTATACTCGTTTATTTATACTGCTGTTTCTTAGTATTTGCATATTTCCATTTTTTGTGTGTTGTAGGTTTCCATTCCTGTGCATGTGTGCTTAATGCTTGTATGTGCTGCAATAAGTAAATTAAGCTACATGGAATTAATAAATCAACATATTAGACTGAGATAAAATCTAATGAGGTAAAATCCTTTTCTGCATGTTTGTGTGTGTGTGTGTGTGTAAATAGTGCTGACATGCAATAATTCCAGCAACATTAGCCGAGTGGGTATTACTGGGTGATAAAATCCTGAGCTTTAGATTATAATATTGGTGTGTGTGAGGCACATCTGGGGATTACGCTGCTGTTCCACAGAAATATGACGCTCAACGTAAACCGCGTGCTGTCGGCTGATGACACACTGGAAATGTTTCAAGGTCCTATATTGTGTAATATATTCTATATCGCATTATGTAAGAGCGTGCGCCACCGTTTATGTTTTGCAGATTCATGTGAAGTCTGGTTTGAATTAGTTGTGACTGGAGGTGAGGAGTTAATGCTTTGTGCAGGTGCTGATGAAAAGCAAATTTCAACTTTGTGCGAGTAAGCATCCACAGCAAGAAGACCTAAAAGTCTGATCTTGTTCTTATTTTTCTTTATAATAGTTCCATTGCGCTCTCACACCTGCAACACAAGTGCAGCTTATTCATCGGCCCGTGTCTGCAGCACGGATCATTATATTTCATCATTATATTTACATCATTATATTTCACATGCGCTTACAGTTTCATATATGCTTACAGTTAATCCCTCACGTCCCTAACGTGCAATTATCCTGTGCAATATGCTGTGTATTCATTTTTTTTCACTGTTAAATCATCTTCCATGAAATAATATCTCCAGACTGTGAATCATTCTGATTTTTTTTGCTGCTTGTACTCCAGCCAGTCATAATCTCTGTGTCTCCGTGCAATTATCCCTTCACAAGGCGATATTATTCACAGTTTTTTCTCTTAACATAATGTCACACACCATGTGTTTGTTTACCGTGTGTGTGCAATCCTGCATAATTATCTACACATACACACATATCTGTCCGTACAGCCGTGTATTTCCATATATGTGTACAAGTGAAAGGTGTATATAGCGTATATAGTCTGTGTGTTTAGTTTTTCTAATTATTAAGCTATTTTTTACTTGATCTTTATTCTGTTTACAGTATCACCCACTCCTTTTTCTACCTGTACTTTTTGAGCCGCTGTAACGTGCAAACTTCCTCAGTGTGGGATCAATAAAGTTTATCCTATCTTATCTTATTAGCTGGTGATGATTGTGCCTGTGTTTTTCTTTTGCCTCATAACCATGTATGAGGATCATACGTTTCACAGACTAGTCGACTAGTCGACAACGTGCATCATTGCAGACTTATTGTTGATCTGTGGTCAGCCATGTTAAATAAACAGAAGGTAAGGTATTCAGATAAGGAAAGAAAGGAGTTGCGTTGTTACTATACTACTAATATTACAGAAGTGCCTGCTTGTTACAGCTGATAAATTCTGCTGGTGAAAGTTGTCATTTTAGGCAGCAAAAGAAAAACTTGCTGGCTAAAAGATTTCTAAGAATTTGAAGTGACATATGTCAACACAGTCTCCAAAAAAAAAAAA